>JAVTVY010028762.1:0-12159 GCA_036873755.1 Hanleya hanleyi
AAGTTGTCCATCAAATGACTGAGCATATTTGTAAGTGACTGAGCATATGTGTAAGTTGTCCATCAAATGACTGAGCATATTTGTAAGTGACTGAGCATATGTGTAAGTTGTCCATCAAATGACTGAGCATATTTGTAAGTGACTGAGCATATGTGTAAGTTGTCCGTCAAATGACTGAGCATATGTGTAAGTTGTCCATCAAATGACTGAGCATATTTGTAAGTGACTGAGCATATGTGTAAGTTGTCCATCAAATGACTGAGCATATTTGTAAGTGACTGAGCATATTTGTAAGTTGTCCATCAAATGACTGAGCATACTTGTAAGTTGTCCGTCAAATGACTGAGCATATGTGTAAGTTGTCCATCAAATGACTGAGCATATTTGTAAGTGACTGAGCATATGTGTAAGTTGTCCGTCAAATGACTGAGCATATGTGTAAGTTGTCCATCAAATGACTGAGCATATTTGTAAGTGACTGAGCATATGTGTAAGTTGTCCGTCAAATGACTGAGCATATTTGTAAGTGACTGAGCATATGTGTAAGTTGTCCGTCAAATGACTGAGCATATGTGTAAGTTGTCCATCAAATGACTGAGCATATTTGTAAGTGACTGAGCATATGTGTAAGTTGTCCGTCAAATGACTGAGCATATGTGTAAGTTGTCCATCAAATGACTGAGCATATTTGTAAGTGACTGAGCATATGTGTAAGTTGTCCATCAAATGACTGAGCATATTTGTAAGTGACTGAGCATATTTGTAAGTTGTCCATCAAATGACTGAGCATACTTGTAAGTTGTCCGTCAAATGACTGAGCATATGTGTAAGTTGTCCATCAAATGACTGAGCATATTTGTAAGTGACTGAGCATATGTGTAAGTTGTCCGTCAAATGACTGAGCATATGTGTAAGTTGTCCATCAAATGACTGAGCATATTTGTAAGTGACTGAGCATATGTGTAAGTTGTCCGTCAAATGACTGAGCATATTTGTAAGTTGTCCATCAACTAATTGGTGAGATATGTAAGATGTGGTGACTGAAAAGCAACCGTGTCTCCGAGGGAAAGTCAACCTCGATATCTCACATTCCGACTAGAATATGCAGGATTCTAAGTTGTAGACTTGGTCCGCGATATCAATATGGATATTTTTTTCGAATGCTGGAATCCGGCGTGGAACAATACTTAGAAAACACAACTCGGTATCAGTCACCCGCTGCTTTGATAATCTATGAAAATAGAAATTTCTGTCCAGATAGAAGGACAATGGCTGAAGTAGATTAGTCAGTAATTCATTGTGGACAATACTACATATTACGGTGCCCCACGGCCCAATATCCTGACTCTATATCAACACGGTCCGTAGCAGCAGCTTGAGCGGTATTGGATATTAATACCAAAGAGCAATGATGTAACAGTCCTATCAAATCATCTGATGGAAAGGCATGTACTATGTAACCGCTAGATAGAAGACACGACCAAAACAGGGGAAATATTAGCAAAATGCACGTTGTTACTGAATACCTAAGCCTGCGAGGCCTGATGCCGACAAAGTTGTGAAGTATCTCATCGTTAACCCTATCTGGTCGTGGCGATTTGGGGTGTATCGCAGTCTGGGGGGGACGGGGCGGAAAGTGCCCCCTTTATATTTTCTCTACCACTAAGGCTAGAGCGCCGGAAAATGCAAAAAATAATCCAAAATGGCCGCCATGATGACGTCACGTAATCTTCTCGGAAGCCATTTTACGGCCTTTTTGATGTCTATTTTTCGAAATTTTTATTTTTTCAGATTTTTCTCACGAAAAAAATCTAATAAAATAGAAAATAATTAGTTTTACATAAAAAAAACAACATTTAAGGCCTTTTAGGCAAGGAAAATGTGAAGAAATTGAGCGAAAAACACGACTTTCGAGGATACCACATGGACGCCATTTTGAATTTGCCCATGATCCTCTGCCCGGGAGTTATTGAAAATAGGCTTAAAATGACCCCAATAAGATAAGCTTAAAAGCCACGAAGTTTCAGCCTCCTCGGTGTTGTCGTTTCGGAGCAGCAAAGAAACGTTCACTGGGGGGGCACTTTCCGCCCCCCCCCCCCTCCCGGCCAGGTAGAGTTAAATAGAAGAAACGACCAAAACTGGCTATTTCACGCATAGGCATATAAGAGGCTATATTTTGACTCGATAAGACAATACCAATCGTCCACTAACAATATTACGAAACCACACTCCCAAAATCAATCGATACATCCAGTCAAAAGATAATGTCCGCACTACAAATATTTTACGGATTCACGGTATCTCCAAGCTTCCCACCAGACTTCCATGGGAGACAAAATCAAGATATGGATACGTTTCAGTAAATGGTATCCTTCCTTCTACACTAAAATGAAGGAAAACAAAAAGAGCTCCATTAATGTTAGAAAAGATTAGCGTATTTAAACCGACATTCAATTAAATTTCCTCTAATGCCTATCTCTTTATAAATTTCTAGAAATATTTTGGAGAAATTTCTTATTGGGGCCCTTTCAAAATGCAAATGACAGTCCATTAAGTAGGATGATGTCAGCTAGGTAGTCTGCCGAGATGTGTATGTGTGTAGACCTATAATGTGACTGTTGAAATGAACCGGTACACGACTGAATCAGAGAGTAAAAAATATGAAATTATGTTGATGTGATAAATTTTACATTGGTGCCTTGGACTAAATAATATTATGAACTAAATTCAAAATATAGGAAAATAAATTGCAAAATGAGATATATGATGTATATGAGAATAAGTCTGCATGTAGATTGGATAACAGTTACAGAACGGGATATGCTTAATTATTAGGAAATTAGTTATCAAAATACAAACTACAGAAATGGTGGAATGTTTTATCACATTATCTAGAGAGTGAAAAATTGAATACAACATACAGAAATTAGGAAAAGTACATGCATATTTATCTACCTAAATAACTAACTATTTCGGAGCTTTCACAAAGCTGTTTAGTTTAATATTTATCGCCATACATCCAGCGCTTCCTTAACAAATGACCTGTTGATTCCGAATCGCTGAAGTAATCAAGGCTAAATCTTCCGTTTAAATAGTTTTCCGTATATGTCCACCACTTTTGAATCGGGTTGTAAGTTACAGGGTGTGAAACAGTCTGAGGTCAGGTCGACATTTACAGAGACTTCAATGTCAAATTAACTCAAGTGATGGTCTATTTCCCTCCGCTATTTACCACTAGTAACTTTCATCCGAACGTACGCCTGTTTACTGAAATTGTGAGTTAAAAGCTGCTGCTTTCTCATCAATATATTTTTTCTAGATATCTTTTTCTTTTTAGTTGGACACGATTGTTCTCAAATTGATTCGCCATTTAATTCTATGAACAACCTCCCTAGCAAATACCATGCCCAGCGTATCAAATCAAAACCAGATTATATGAATAAAGTTTATCTCTGATATAAGCTTGTCTGGAAGAGGCTAGCGGAAATACTGACACTCGGAATTAAAGATGTTGATAATTCACCTCGCATTCGGTTTGTGGAAAACCGTCGGCTTGGAAGAACAGAGAGATGTTAATTTCTTCGAAAGAAAAAACACTTGAAACAACGCTGTTGGCGTGGAGAAATAATTTACTTACGTTCTATTACTCGTAGAGTGCGGGCATGCTTTAGAGCAACGGTCACATATGTTTTATTATCAACAATACAACGCTTTGTCTATGAGAAAGGCTGATAGGGAATTCGCAAACAATGCTATTGAGCGTTTATATATATCTTCTCCAGTTTCGAGTGAATTACCAACCGCTTCAAAGCCACTATTTTTTCTGAATATCGGAGTTCACTGATGAAAGGTGGCACTGTAATTTTCGAATCAAGATGCCACCAACGTATTATTATCAATAAAGATCTTCTCCCATTCTGGTGTACCTCCAGTGGGACATCGGAACATCTTTTTTTCGCTTGATTTTCCATTTGCCTCCCACCCCTATCTTCCCCAAATGCACAGATATTTCAGTGTTGCCTGACAATTTCACTCGAAAATTGTGAAGGTAATCTGTAAGAAGCTTGAGCCTTCTCTTACTAATTGTCCGCTGATGATCCAAAGGGACTCGATTTAGGAATATTTATCTTTTCGTCCGTCTGTCCCACGTACAATAAAATCTGGCTTTCTCTCCAATTTGGCATGTAGGTACTTTGCAACAAGATGTCGAATGGGTTTTCGTTCCACCAGAATCTTTTCATAAGTGGTGCTACTCCAGCACAAAGTTCAAATTTCGTTGCTGGTCTGCCAAATTGGAAGAGTCCATGGGATTTCAAATTTTGATATGAAGAATGCTATGAATAAACAGACGCACCTGTCTTCCAAGTCAATAGCTTACCATGTTGCCATGAATTTAAGGTATACATGCAATTCTGTCACATTTGCATTTATGTAAGTATATCTTAATGTTCTCTGTCCTTGTTAGGATAGGTTTGCCAGCCAAAAGATCGTATAAAAACGTGATCGCGAATATACGATCTATTGGCTAGCTCGCTTGATAAACCCCTACCAACAAACACAGAGAATGGTAACTTATTTATCACCTTTGTTAAACAACGGCATTTTCTTTAAAAACATTTCAAACTTCTTTTTTCGCGATGTTTGTGAAATGTCTTGAAATTTTACCCAAGCAGACGTTGTCATGGCAGATTTATTTCTTGGGCCATTCATAAATCTGTCGATGCGATGGAACGATATCATCGTTTGATGTAAACCACATAAAAGGCGTTTCCCCTTTCCGCAAACCATTTTATTTCGTCTATGTATAAGCATATACGGTATTGGGTATTAGAAAGAGGGAAAATATCAGTCAGACTGATGTTTTGGGGCGAAAGAGAGTTTGTTTTTGGGGAGTTTGTTTTTGTTGGGCGAGAGACTTTCCGGTCGTTGCGGCCAAGGTCAAGTTCGCCCCCCCCCCAAAAAAAACTGAGTGCATTTATCAACTGTAAGCACTTACCAAAGCTCATATTTTCCCCGCTTTTTTTCGGAAATTGCTGTGAAATTACTTGAATGTGGGTACATCAATCGATGTATTTTCACACATGGATTTCACAATATGTGATTATATATCGTATATCAGGCCTGGTAATATTATATATATTAATAAAGAAGTTGAATATTCCTTGATAAGTTGGGGTCAAGCGGTAAACGTGCCGACCAGGTGGTGATAAAGAATCTATCATCTGGGCTGCTGGTCGGTATACTGCCATACAAATGTGATAATGGAGTTTATAGCCTGATATTCAGCTATTGTCATGTTGACATTTGCTTGACTCTTTAGCCTCAGAATCTTGTATTTTACTTCGTAGCTAAGGTATAATCAAGCTTTGGTTCCGAAGTATAAACAGGAACTTCTTCTTTGCCATCAGTTATACTTCAAATATCGACACAACCAATATCCCTGAACAGAAGTTATTACGGATATATTATAATGTATGTTGATTTCATTATTTTTGGCCACAGTGACCTTGACATTTGACCTGTTAATCTCTAAATGAAATGAGGGTTGTTCTTGCTCCATGAATAAGGCATACCTAAACTTTGGTACCAATCTACAAAACGAAACTAGACATATCGCACAGATATCAAAACTTAACTGAAAAACAGATGCAATTGTGGAGGGACATAGCTTAATGTCACACAATACTACCTCGTGTAACGACGAGATTTGTGGGAATCTCTTAGCAAGATGTTGCTCGAGATTGCGCATGTCAACATGTATGCATTCACAGGCGGCGCCGCTCAAAACTTTATTTTCTGATAACATTACAAAAACTTATTCTTATTTCATATGTGGATAGAAAATTGAGATTGCATTCGCCAGCATAAGCGACAGTCACATTGACCGCCTTCAAACATAATTTTCGGAAAACATAACCAGGACAACTTTACAGATACTTTTTTTGTCATGCTGCTGCCTTATGTTGGCCTGTCAAGTTCACTCCTTACTGGTCTTGATCAAAAGTCAGAATCAAAAGCGATTGCGGCGATTCATCATTTCCATGTTTGAAATTAGTCTTTTGTCTGTTTTGGATATTTCGTATAAATTTCTTAATAACTTAAGCCGGTGCTAGGGGCTGTGTGGTTACTTCATAGTTTCCAAATGAGTGGCAACAATAAAAGCGTGGTTGAGATACCAATGTAACGTTCTAGAATCCTTCGTATTCTAGTATGAATGTGCGCGAGACTTTTTCCGTGAAGACATATGACTGTCAGACGTTAACTTTTCTCTCCTCATATCTATATCTATATCTTGATATGTCTACAATATCTAGTGTATCTAAAACAAAAAACCTTGAATAAACGTATCGTCTATAGTCTCTATCTTTGACACAAGGCTGCTTATAACGGTTTCAAGTCGAGTTCACTGTGAACTGACATTGACCTGTTTTGAAAGATTACAAAGCGATAACGACAGTAATGTATGTCGTGAAACACTGTATTAATCTCTACAGGTTATACAAAATGCTGGCTGATTTTGGACTTTATTCACCAGAAATTTTTACCGAGATAAGCAGTGAATGCAGTGTATATATGTTTTCAGACATGGGTCCCATTATGGAAACTGCTATATAGATACTCAGATTGTTAATTTACACTTTCTAATTGGTGAGCAAATTCTAATTTCTATTTTTCTTCCTTGCAGTAATAAAACTTTTTCTACAGAATCTGTGTTTCATGTGTTCCATCTTTGCATTACAGATCTGTACGTTGGAACGAAATCGAATGGAGCAATCAACCAGGCCACTGATTAATTGGTCATTTGTGAAGAAACCATGTGCAGTTCTATCCAATTTTTTCAAGAAATATTCTGGAGTTATATATTCCACCATAATGAAATATCCTTGGTATTGAATGATGTAAGTTGGTCCATGAGCTCATTCCTCCTAAGGTTTCATTACTCGTGCATCAATTATTCCTGCTTGGTCCTATACGGCTAATTCTATCTGTTGGCAATGTCGCTACTATGCCTGTTTATTTTCTTCGAGAATAAATAAGAGTATGTACATCGTCCATGGGCGTACATGGACATTGTGTATGGGCGTAAAAGGAAAGGCGTACAAGGAAAATTGTATATGAGCGTACATGGACATTGTATATGGGCGTACATGGACATTGTATATGAGCATACATGACCATTGTATATGGGCGTACATGGACATTGTATATGAGCGTACATGGACATTGTATATGGACGTACATGGACATTGTATATGAGCGTACATGGTCATTGTATATGGACGTACATGGACATTGTATATGAGCGTACATGGACATTGTATATGAGCGTACATGGACATTGTATATGAGCGTACATGGACATTGTATATGAGCGTACATGGACATTGTATATGAGCGTACATGGACATTGTATATGAGCGTACATGGACATTGTATATGAGCGTACATGGACATTCTATATGAAGGTCGTCTATAGACTCACATGGACGATGTACATATGCACCTATCATTGTCAACACATTAGTGGAGGGTTTACAGGGTGAGTAAAATAATATCCACCTGTGTTTCGTTAATTTATTCATCTGAAGATATAATTTATTGTGTATATGAATATAACACAACGAAAGGCAGTTCCACTCTGTGCTATATTCACCCAGTGTATGTTTTATCTATGGTCAAAATTATACAGATAATGTGTATATACCAATGATGCTCACGGACAGAAAGTGCATTCTCTACATAATGTGAAAATGCATGAAAACGGACACAGGAATGAGACACTTCACAAGTTTAGTTGTTACTTGGCATTGGAAAATGTGCAGCAGAAATATCTGAAAATAGATAAACATTGAATAGTCTCATTCCTGTTCCTTCATCCACTGCTATGTTCACTCATTACTGCGTCATGGAGACAATACACCTTCCTTTCGTGAGCGCCACTGGTATATACCCAATATATGTGTATTTTCTTCCAGGAATAAGACATACCATGGTTGAATATAGTGGAGAGATGAAGTACCCTTCTATGTGTTATATTCATATACACAATCAATTCTAAATTCATATGAATAAATGAACAAAACCACAGGTAGATATTGTTGGGTCATCCTGTTTAAAGGACAGGCGTGGTCGTCTGGCTACATTTTCAGTGAGATTCTGATTCTGATTGGTCGAATCATTGAACCTGAACCGGTTATACAACTTTTATGCTTTAATCCCTCTCTGACCTTGAACCAGAACTTTCCCACAGAATGGAACCAAGGCAGCACTTCATTAAACCACCCCTGGCCTCATTTCACCTTGGTCTCATTTTCAAACCTGACCCCTTCACTTCACGTCAGCCTCCACATTTACCCCTGATCATGATGACGTCAATGAACCTTATCCTCAGCTTTCCCAGGATGGTTGACCATTGACGCAAAGCGTTCAATTTTTCACCACTCGTATACTCTTCGGTCTTGATCCGGCTCGAAGGACAGATTTGAGAAATCCGGTAAATTTGAAGCTTTTGTTACCTCCGTAAGTAAATATGTCTGGCGTTGAAGAAATAAAAATTAACATAAAATTTCGAAAAGTCCGATTAGGAACGGGAATTCCTAACAGATATGGCACACAGATGAATACTAATTGGCTGATGCAATCCACGTAATATTGATGACGAAATCAGAGCAGGGATTCCCAGAAAGCCTGAAGTAGCTGCTGAAGTAGCTGCCGAAAGTAGTTTCATAATGGAGATAATGAACGACTCCCTTCCCAAGATTAGTCTCAAACGTGTAGATTCTCGAACAGATAACCAAATGGGCCGAAGTGAGACGATGTATATACATTCCTCGACGTGTTCTTCTATCGCCGTTGTGCCCATGCACGACATAAACGTTGAGCGGAGAAATATGACATGTTTTGTCAGAACACCGTGACCTGAGATAACAAGCTGAGTAGCTAGCAGGTCCTCCGCCAAGTAGCCTGTTTGAGAGCATGCAGCATATACGCTTCCAATATCTCCTTAAATATAACTTGGAAAGTGGATATGTGTATGTGGAAAGAGATGTTTATCTGGAATTGTTGAAACAATTTGAGGAGGTTTGGGAAGCAGTAATGGGTAGTGTAACACTGGAATGTAAGTCTGTAGTTGTATATGGATTTGTGGATGGTGAGGTTTATACATCGATGGGTGGAATAGATCAAGATATCGCTTTCACAACACAGATGGGTACAATATGAGTGAGTGAAATCCAAGATGGTCAATGGCAGCCATCTTGGATTACATACTACCTCAATGAAAATCAATACCAATGGCTATCTAACTGATGTGAAGCACCCTCTCGAGTTTGAGGTCAATTGGTCAAATATGTCTCGAGATATCATGTTCACAAGATCCGAGACGGATGTAATCCAATATGGTCAATGGCAGCCATCTTGGATTACGTACCTCTGTGAAAATCAATACCAATGGCCATCTACTTGATATGAACCACATTCTCAAGTTTGAAGTCGATTGGTCGAACTGTTCTCGAGATATCGCGTTCACAAGATTTGTGATGGACAGAATCTAATATGGTCAATGGCAGCCATCTTGGATTACGTACCTCGGTGAAAACCAATACCAATGGCTATCTAACTGAAGTGAAAAACCTTCCCAAGTTTTAAGTCGATTGGTTAATTTGTTCTTGAGATATCGCGTTCACAAGATGTGGAACGGAGTAAATCCAATATGGTCCATGGCTACCAATGGCCGTCGAACTGATGTGAAGCACCTTCTCAAGTTTGAAGTCGATTGGTCGAATTGTTCTCGAGATATCGCGTTCACAAGATGTGGGACGGACAGAATCCAATATGGTCGATGGCGGCCATCTTGGATTACGTACCTCAGTGAAAATCCATACCAATGGCCGTCCAACTGATGTGAAGCACCTTCTCAAGTTTGAAGTCGATTGGTCGAATTGTTCTCGAGATATCGCGTTCACAAGATGTGGGACGGACAGAATCCAATATGGTCGATGGCGGCCATCTTGGATTACGTACCTTAATGAAAATCAATACCAATGGCCGTCTAACTGATGTGAAGCACCTTCTTAAGTTTGAAGTTGATCGGTCGAATTATTCTCAAGATATCGCGTTCACAAGATGTGGGACGGACAGAATCCAATACGGTCGATGGCGGCCATCTTGGATTACGTACCTTAGTGAAAATCAATACCAATGGCCGTCTAGCTGATGTGAAGCACCTTCTTAAGTTTGAAGTTGATCGGTAGAATTGTTCTCAAGATATCGCGTGCACAAGTTGTGGGACGGACGGAAGGACGGACGGCTAGCATTTCCAAGTTCTCCCACCACTTCGTGGCGGAGGACAAAAATATCTTTTTCGGAAAGTCCGATCCACTAATATTGTTGGGGGTCCAATTATTTTACATCGTTACAATATGTACAATATCAATGAAAATATATGTAAACATTGCTGGCAAGATATAACAGGAAAAACTTTGTAGCTAATCTTACTGCACAAAGCAAGCTATATATATATATATGAATGCATCTTCACCAGCCAAGTCAACTACATCGCGAAGCTCTCTACGCTGCCTTGACATTCTTGGCTGGTGGCAGAGGAATACTGCTCTGCGCCACCTCGTGGAAGTTTTAACGGCGAGAGACTTTTTGCCACCAGGAGTTGTTCCCCTTCAATCTCAAGTCGGCACACACATGAGGCGATTCGACCTTGCAGCGTGTCCCAAAATCTGATTCAATTGATCAGAAACACCGAAAGTGGCCGTGAAAGTGCTTTTCCTGTATCTTTCCGGTAGAATTTCCCCGCACATTCGACACCACTCATTCTTAGTGGGGGCCGTCATCTTGGGAAACCAACTACTACGTAACGCACATTCTGATTGGATGCAGCACGCCGTCTCTGCATCCAATCATCAATGAGGATTAACGTTCCAACTTTACTAGAGAAGTATGCCAAGGCAATGTACAGAGCAACGTGATGTACGTCGACTTGGCTAGAGAAGATGATATGAATGGTGACTGAAGTCTTCCTTTTTGCCAATATAACATTATCTTATGCACCTCTATTATGTTCATAATAGACTTGTCCAGACCACGTTTAATGTTTCGTACATTTATCTGCATCATTCACGCACTAGTCTGTGCGTAGCAGGACGTTTACAGTCTCTAGAGGAATACAACTGCAATGCAACTGAGAAAACCTGGAACTACACCTGAATCGAGGTTGGTAGATTTTTCCATCGAATACAATATCTGTGATGTAGAGTAATAATTACTCAATTTGATAAAATGATAAATGGTCAAGTGAATTAACATACTACTTTAATGAGGAAAACAAGTTTGAGAATTTTTTGGATACAAGGCAGAAAGATATTACACCTTTGAGAATAACTATAATTTATAAAACTATAGGATTTTTGTCGAGTAATGAGAATATTTTTGAAATAAATATCAAAGACGATCTTAGATCAAATGTTATATACAGAATACATTGTGGAGGTTGTCAATCTATCTACATGGGGATAAAACTGTTAGACATGTACATGAAAGGATGTTATAACATAATTTAACCTTCATTGAATATCAGAAGTCTGTATTTGGTGATCACTGATTGTACAGAGGATATAATCCTAACCATGCCAGATATACTATTGTAGACAATGCTAAATTCGACACACAAGCAAATATGAAGGAATTCCTACAAATCAGCAAATCTTGTCCTGATCTGAACAATAGTATGTCATCTACACCTCTGTACCTAGTAAATGTATGAAATGACCTGCTTCACACATTCAACTGTCTTGTAGTTTAGTTTGTATATAGCATAGTTTGTTGTTTCCTTTCTCGCTGTATTGTACTTTCAACTATTCAAGTGAGTTGATTTCACCTACATGTAGGTATATAAACCTACCAGTACCCTGACTCAACAAAATGTAAAGTCTCGTATAAGTTAAGCGAATATGTATTTTAGAGATGGTAATTTAGTTACCTCAATAATTTATAAATTAACTATTATTTATACTATTTCTTTTTCGATTGATTCTTTCAACCAAGAAGGAAAAAAAATAGCAGAGAAAGTTACAAGTATTCAAAATAATAGGAGTATTTTAAAATGAAAAAAAAACTAGATCGACACGTTTCTCAAAGCAATCAACG
>JAVTVY010028763.1:0-130459 GCA_036873755.1 Hanleya hanleyi
AATGGGGGCTCTCTCTATACTCCGATGATAGGCTCGATTGTAACCCCTCACAAGTTTCGGGAGAACATCGATGTACCGCCTTGTATTCTTATAGGTGAAATATTTATACATACGGCCTTTGAATGTCCTGTTGAACCTTTCTACCACGGAAGCCTTGGTCTCGTTGTACGTATGGAAGAAAAACACCTTCTGGGCTTTCAGAAAGGCTTGGAACGGTCTATTGAGGAATTCCGTGCCTTCGTCGGTTTGCAAATACAAAGGTTTGCGCCCGGTCTTGAAGATGTCTTTGAACGCCGCTATGAGATTCGCCCCCGTTTTCGTCCGGATGGGTACCACCCACGCATACTTGGATAGGATATCGATGCACATCAAGATATACCGATTCCCATCGTTGTGTTTGGAAAAGGCGCTCATATCGACCAAATCCGCTTGCCACTGGGCATCTATTCCTCCCACGATGACCCGGTTCCGTAGAAAATGGCGACGGACAGCCCGATGTAAGGTATAGGTGTCTTGTCTTCTTAACCAATCTCGGACTTGGGCACGTTGTATCCCCTGGGGTTTGGCCGCTCGATAGAGAGCCGACAATGCACTATAGGCCGCCGGACTGTCGGGACTGTAGTGTAAGTTATCCAACACCTTCTCCCAGCGCTTCATGGTTACAAAATGATGATGCACCCTGGCTCTATCGTTTATTTATAACGCGTATATCTTGGGCCGGAGTTTCTTTCTGATTTTCTTCATTGGCTTTCACAGTGTCCATGGTAAATGACCAGTCCAACTCGTCTGATGACCGCTTGATAAGTACTTCATCCACATCTACCACGGCATCTTCCAATGCAGACCATAAATCAGGGTGAAGGGTAAAATGCACTGTACCTCCATCTAGCCGAGCCAGTTGAGCAAAGAAAGGGCCGCGTCGGATGTACACATCGTGACACAAGTGGATGAAATCGCCGTCCAGTTCACCAGACAACACCCGTTTGAAATTGGTCCAGCCCTCTCGGGACAGACGAATGTGAGCCGGGCACGGTTGTGTAGGGTCCGCATCACAGATGTCTCCCACCTCCTCCATGATATCGACCTTATCCGCATACACGTGCAGGAAAACCTCGGGGGTCAAGCTGAGATACGCCAGTATCGTATGCTCCGCCATGGTCAGTACGTGAATGGTACCAGATTTGACTGTCTCTCGTATTTATAGGGAGAACCCCGTGAGATCAAAAGGATCAGGTGGTCATATCACTGGGCTGGCTGAGTCTAGCCGGGTAATCAATGGCATCGTCGTCGGGTTCATGGCTAGACAGTTGTTCATTGGGTTCTGCCGCCGATTCTCTCAGGGCCCGAGCCCACTCCAACTCGTCTGATGACAGCTCGTCCGGTGTAAACAGCTGGTCCACGATAGGCACCACTTTCTCGAAGGCTATCCACAGATCGGGGTCTAGGGTGAAGCTTCGCGTAGGGTCTTGGTAGCGGCCGAGACGTGGGAAGAAGGGTCCACGGTATACGTAGATGGCATTGTCTATGTGGATGACGTGTCCATCGAGCTCGCCGCTCAACACCCGTTTAAATTTGGTCCAGCCGTCACGGTGTAGCGTAACCGTATTCGATACGGTCTCAGCGGGCGACCAGCAAGCATCTCCACGGTCTTCCACGAGGGTGACTTTATCTTCATAGACGTGTAATCCCACCCGGGGTGTAAGGGGCAGGATGGCTCGTAGGACGGGTGACATGCTTGCTCCAATGACGATCGTTGAATGACACACACTCTGTCTGACCCTCGTATTTATAGTCAGGTCCCACTGTCAATACCACAGCGCCAGGGTCAATAGGGCACAGACTAGTGTGAGGCCAACCAGCCGGCGCTGGTTCAGGCGTGAGCGCTCGTGGTCCATAGCCCGAGCATCAAGGATGGCTGTCATAGTCCAGTAGTGGTGAGTGATGGCACACCTCTCCATCGAGTGCACTCTGTCGAGGACCGCTTCTGTGAACTCGTTCAGGATCTGCCGTCGCCCCTCGTTGTAGTCGCCATCTGCAAAGATGGACCGAACCACTGCTCGGTAACCCGTGAGTGAATTGACCACGGTGGCATGCTGTAAAATGCGAGTCGCATAGGGCTGGATCTCCGTCATGGCTCTGCAACCGTAGAAATGAAGGTGTGGGATCCAGAGAGACGTGTTTTATAGACCATGTCACACATGCGCGCCTAGACGTCGGGTGTTAGTCCAAAAAAGAGAGCAACAACAACAACATAGATTACAGATCAATCCTTTTATTATGCGTGAACATCATAGGAATGCATGTAATAACCTGTCTGTAGGGGTTTCCCACAATGGCGTTCACCTTCGTGTCTTTTCGGGTACGTCCGTGTCTTTTCGGGTACGTCCGTGTCTTTTCGGGTACGTCCGTGTCTTTTCGGTAAAGTCCGTGTCTTTTCGATAAAGTCCGTGTCTTTTCGGATCGGTGACGTCCGTGTCTATCATCCGGGCACTTCGCGTCTGCGCCTGCATTGGGTATGTATGAGGGTCTTCATGTGCGCGCGTGCAATGCGGCTCAGTCGTACACCAGTACACCAGTCTCGATCTTCGACTTGGGGTAGAGTGTGCTAAAAATAGATCACCAGCTAGCGTGCTATAAAAGGAGAGCGGCCTTGCCGTTTCATCAGACTCTCTGTCAACCACCAAGATGTTCACTTGCACAACTTGCCAGAAGCAGTTTACTCGTCTAGATAATTTACGACGCCACGAGGCCTCCACCCACAACGATGCACGGTATACTTGTATAACCTGCGCACGGTCATTTAATCGGGAGGATGATTTACTGCGCCACGAACGCTCATTCCACGAGGGCACGACGGAACAATGTAAGGATTGTGGTCAACTCTTCAAACGACGCAGTCAGTTGAGACGGCATCAGCGTTTGATTCATGCCCCGTCTCCACGGTTTTGGCGACAACTTCCTACTGAAAAGGAGCCGCGGAAGGTCAGACCCAGTGAAGATAAGCCCGGGGAGACGAACGCCACTGGTGATGCGATGACGGAGAGCCCGCCTATACCCACAGTTGGGAAGAGCCTGGATTTCCAGCCGAACCCCGCCGTAACGGTTTCGAGTGATACGTCATACATCGAACATTTTCTGGACGAGCCCATAAATGTTCCTAGCGATCTCTTACCCGAATATCATCCAGAGAGTGACATCTCTCGGCGCCATTGGACCATGACACGGCACTGTTTCCACCGTCATCGCCCTATTCAAGATATCTACAATTTCCCACTGACCAAGCTCACCCGTCTACCCAGCTACGTGGAAACCATCTTCAATGACCAACCTACGGCCTTCACGTTAAATGTAGCATTTGGGTACATCTTATGCCATAAGATGACGGGTGAATTGCGCTATTTCTATTCCAGTGCCATCCACCCAGTGTACGATCAACCGTTTACCATCATTGACCGGAGGTCACTAGAGATGATGCTGGACCAAGTGGAACAATTGGATGTCTTGGGATGGGCCCAACAACAACGACCCAACACCAAGTGGACAGTGAAGAGGGTGACCAATGTTACATTTTTCCTTACCAAGGTGATTCACCACTGCCATCGGTTGAATGCGTCACTCGTGCACTGATGAATACCATAACATGCCGTACATACTCTCTATGTCTACATGCTGATCATTGACTTGAGCTCAGTAAACACTTGTACCTAATGTGACAGTGCGTTAAATAATAAAACATGGTGTTTGATATTTCAATTTGTTTTGCTGTGAACATACTAAGCATACCCAGGGCGGCTCCCCCAGCCTGGGTATGATGTAACATTGGGGATAATAAACTGTATGAACATTGCTGAACTTGTTGTTATTCACATCACCCCATTGACTTGATAGGCAGGTCCCATTAAGCCCGGGGACCAATATTAGTCCTTTTGGCTAGAGGTGATAGGGATTTTCCCGGATTTTTCGATAAAGTCCGTGTTCCGTTTTTCTTCAGGAAAATTTTTACATGCACCCACCCAGCCCATCTGATGCCCCCTCACCTAGGCTTCACTTTGATACCTCACTCAACTCCATCGGCCCATTAGGGACTCCCCGAGCTCTCAAAACGTCTATTTCCATACCCTTGGGCCACCGCGCATGCGCCGAATGCCGATATTTCAACACCACACCCAGCCCATTAGATGCCCCCTCACATAAGCTTCACTTTGATACCTCACTCGACCCCATCGGACCATGCAGCGTATTTCCAGTCTAGGGACTACTTTTTCTCCGCGGAGGCAGACCGCATCACCGCCAGGACCGCATCACCGCGGAGGAATACATCCCCTTTTCCACACAATTCAAGATGACCGCCCACACCGCGTCAAAAATTCAAGATGGCGGCCAAACTCTGTTGGCAGATCGAGTTGTCTCCCTTGCGTCCAGAGTGTACAGATGGCGCCACTAGTTCCTCCTCAATCCTCCTCATGACGTCACTACATCCGGATGAAATTAGCCTCAATTAGTGTTTTATACACTACTCTCGACTTGCAACAAAATTCAACCAGACACGAAATTCCATTGCTTTCAAGATTTTTCTCTTTATTTCAATCAAATATTGTCATGGTTTCCTGGTAATAAAATATGATTGAACCATCTCAGAGCAGGGGCGTTGGAAGCAAATTGGAAGTGGTACAGCCTTAGGAGACGGGGGGGGGGAGGAGAGTACTAAAATAGCACTTCAGGCGAGTGTTGAGAGACAGCCTGGACTCCGGAAGTCCTGGGGTCTAGATCCCCGGAGACGCGTTCAGAGCGATTTCTGGTGAATAAGATCACTCTACAATGAAGTGTATTTTTAGTTCTTTCGTAATCCTTTTACCATGAAAACGCAATCGATGGTGGTTCTCTGCGATGCTGAATTAGAAAAATATATGTAAAGTAAAGTAAGCTAGACATATTCGTAGCCGATATAATTATATAGGCAGTGGGGTGTTAATTCATTGCAACAAGTTTTAGTTTTTTTGCGCCAAATTGGTACGGTACCTGCCGTACTGCTTCCGACGCCCTTGCAGAGGAGTTAAGTGCTACATATTACTTGTTTTGCCCCTGAATAAAGACCAGTCCAGTCACCACTACTAAAATTTGAGATCAATGAGGACGGCATATTTGTCAGTCAAATTTCACTGGTCAATAAAAATGCCCACAACTAAAGAAATTCCCCTTCGTTTCTGTTCGATCCAGAATACTGAATACTTCAACGTAGATTATTTTGAATATTTCGATCACTGATACACATTGACAGCTAGACCATCACGCAGAGAAGAGATGGAACTGTTAAACAGGCTAACATTATATATGTTCTGTTACAAGTAGTTTTCCCTGTTCCTCACCCTCTCATTTGCCACCGTGATTATATGGCGGAACATTTTTTGAAAATGAAGTTAAATCCTATAAACTCACTCACTCACTCTTTTTTCAGCAACTTCAAAATACATCAATAATTTAATCACAGAAAGTGAACTTTTCCACCAATAAATCAAGGGGTGATCAAATTTATTGGAACCGGAAGTTGACAAAATGGTCCAAAATCATGCAAATAATTCTTTCTTAGTAATTTTACTGATTTTAGAGGGGAATCAAAGTTATTAGAACAACTGATTCCATTTTGTCCACAAAAATGGGGGTGATTGAATTCTGATAGGGTGGTTGAATTATCAGAGGAATTACCGTACTGGTGATAGGTTAAAAACCCTGCATGAACAGCTCTCACAATTAACCACGGCAAACGGTAAAATCACTTAGCCACGGTACTTTTTTTGCCGTTGGTCGCAACGTGATGTTGTTGTTGTTGTTGTCAATAAAAAAAATTGGGTCGATGGTAAAATACGTCTCCTTGAACTGCCTATTCTTACGAATATATTTGGTTTTAATAAGAGAGACAGCTTCTGATATTGTATTTGTCTGCTTGCATTATTGGGAGACAACGGTCGGCACAAATGCACTTTTCCATGAACTGAAACCCAATCTGCAGGTCTTCAATTGGATGTCTGCCGCTCTCCGCTGGCGATTGCTCATCGTCGCAATAATATAACACAGGCGATCGCATATGCGGAGAGTGCTCTGCGGAATGGCGAGGGTTACGATGAAGGGCAATTCACATAAAGGTGTAGTGACGACGTAGTACCTGGTACCACTTTACCTTAAGTGGACCGAAGACCCCTCTATCCAAGGGCTGTAATAAGTGTGTAGCGTTTGGCACCAGTCTGTATATTTCAATATCTTTCTCCATTGCATCCTGAAACACGGTCATGTCGACATGGCTTGATACACTATCAATCAACAGAAGTTGTGGTCTCTCTGGGCCAGCATGCTCATGAAAAAAGTCGATGAACTTTCCAAAAGATTCAGTAGTCATCCATCCTTTCTTCGTATAATATATCACTGTACCCTTGCTTGCACCATTCAAAGGATTACATCCTTTTGGCTGTGGGCTGGGATAAACCAGGAAAGGGGGCATCATCTCTCCGTCCGCGTTGCAGCAATACATTGCTGTGAGTCGTTTCTTACTGGACCCACCCGTTACATGAGGTACTTGGTATGACCCTTTTCTTTTGACTGGCCCAATGACTTTACCTGCCTTGCTCCCCATAGTAAAGCCACATTCATCGGCATTCCATATTTGCCCTGGCTTATCCAGTAGTTGCTTTGAGATTAGAAATTCTCGGAAGTTTGAAAGCCACTGATCCATCTCACCACATGTCAGCTTTGATCGGCTCATTTCCAAAGGAACCTCCCTTCTGCAGGATACTGTTTGGTTATTCCTGGCCATGAAGGCATAGTACCAGTCATAACTTGGTTTTCCATCCTTGAACGGCGTTGTGCGTTTCTCTTTGGTGACAATGTCCTGAACATGTTCAAGAAATTCTTTAGGCTTTAGACCCATACCCCGCTTTGCCATTTCTGATAACCAAGTGGCCATTGCAGCTTCCTCTTCTTGGGAAAAAATAGTACTGGGCCCGTTCCTTGTATCAATGTCTGTTGTTCCAGACAGACGTCTATGCAGAAAACCAAATGATACGTCACATGTTCGAGCAGCTTTTCGTATAGATACCTTCTCTTCTGTCACCATTTTCAGTGCTTTACGCACCCGATCTACTCTGGTTGGGGACTTAGGATAACCGGCTTTGTATTTATGTGTAACTTGTCTGGCCTTTTTTACAATGGGACTGACTGCCGCACAAGACTTGATTGTTAACTTCCTCTTTGGACCCATGATGCAACTAAAAAATTGAAAACAGAAAATTATCTTTACAAATTATCTGTAAATAGTATTTGGACTTAAAATAAGAATAATTATCCCTCTGGCATGGTAAGAAATATTTTCTTATCTTCTGTAATCATGATAATCTGAAATATTTTTCTATATATTCTTACAGGAGATTACCAGGAGAGAATGACACGATATTTTTTTCTCATTTCATGTCCAACTGCCTCAAAATACAGTTTTGTTCTTTTAATTTTCCAGTGTATAGCATACTGTATTTAAATGTAAATGAAATCATTAGCTCTGAAAGTTTCCTGGGCTTGTTAGAATTAATAGGTAGGGTTAAATGTCATTTGAAATTGGAAGTGAAAAATGTCAGCAGTTGAAGGAAAAATTAATTACGGACAAACCCAACAACATTTGACCATGTTCACTAGGCTTAAAGAATAATCGTGATTTTTCTGTGTGAGAATGGACTGGTAAGGAGAATTATTATTCAAACAGTATTGTACACTGATATCATGTAAACCTGCATTTGCAATGCTATGACATGAAATTAATGGAGAAGGATCCCCTTTATTATATATCCTACTGTAAAAATCGGTAAGATTTTATGGTTTGTGCTGGGCTATTGGGAAATTCTCTCAACATAAACAGCCGCTCGAGTCAGTGTTGTTTAGTTTGCCCTTAATGTAATCCTTTAAAACCGAATACCAAGAATCGAGATTTCGAGATCACCCCTTATTACACGCATGTCGTCTGCAAGCCTGTGTGACAATCTGACTGATCCGCTACTACTTGAATAACCACAAGATGAAATGGCACAAGATGCCAGCTTATACTTGTTGCAAAGTTCAGAAGCTTTTGTCTGCTAATTAACTAGTTAATAGCGATGTTAAAAAAACATACTTGTGCAGGAATCCACAAAACGGCGGCAACACCCTTCACCATGAAAACAGAAATGACGTTTTCTCCCGCGCATGTCGGGTCACGAGAGTTCAGACGAGCAGTACGGTAACTGCCACAAGTGATAAAATGGACAGTTGTCAACATGTTTGGTATTTATTTGCTCAGGGTAAACAGGCCATTCAGTTAAGTCCGAGAAAGGCGATTTTATTGACGTTTTTAGAGGAATATCGTTCGCTGAAGACCAAGTGATCCGCTACTCCTTATGATCCACAACTCCTTAATTAATTAGTCGAGTTGAAGAGAGCAGCAGTTATCGCCACAAGAAATATAATAAATTCCAGTATGGGATTTATTTGAAAATGTGAGAAGGTAAACTATTTGACAATAAGTTCGACCAAAAAAAGCTAGCGCTAGCTCAAAGATATAAAAGGTCAAGATAACAGGGTAGTCTCTGGGTTAGAAAAGATGACAGTGGAGCCTGGTAAAGCCTGTTTTAAATCGTGAGATGCATTTACAGGTCATTACTGTATGGGAAAATCCACAATGACAGACAGGGGAATAAACCTGTTACTTTCGTTAAAAGCAGAGTTATGTCCCATAGGCCGAAAACTGAAAATTGCTCAAGCCTGTTCCCTAATTACCTGACAAAGCAAGGTTACAGGAGTTTCTTGTCTGGGGGAGTTATGCCAGTTCATCCGGAGGAATAAAGAGAACTTTTAATAGATTGTGTCGGTCCCATACCCAGAAAAAGATCTGCATATAAATATCTGCTGACGAGCATGGATGTGACCACTAGATTTCCTGTGTCAGTTCCTTTAAAAACAATAACCGCCGTAGCTTAGGCTTTGCTTCAGACTTTTCATTCGTTATGGTCCACCCAAAGAGATTCAATCTCACAAGGGGTCAAATTTCACGGCTGGACTTTTCCAGATCATGCACAATTAGACATTCTTCTTAGGAGTTCTTGCATATCGCTCAAATTTAGACAACTACAGTCTACAGCCTATTCAAGGATAGACTGGATAGCCACAGTCACAGAGCTCTTTAGAACGATATCACCAGACAATGAAAAATGCTGTAATTTTATGCTCTCGAGTACCGTTCTTTTTGCTACAAGGAACATACCCAATGAATCAATCGGCTTAGCCCATTTGAGCTACTCTATGAATATGAGGTCAGAATTCCATTAAAGGTGATAAAAGAGGTTTCTTAGTGAGTTTGATGAGACTAATCTCTTGGACCATGTGCCTACCTGCAGAAAACGACTTGCGAATGCATGAGAAGAACAACTTAAGTCTTCTCAAAAGGTCATGATAACCCGATTTGACATCAAGTCCAAGGGTAGTGCCTTTAATTCCAGAGAAAAAGTGATGGTCCGATTACCCGTGTAAGTTGAGTCACTAACAGCTAAGTTTAGTTAACCTCATCGCATAGAGAAGAAACTTTTTCCGAAGTCAACTATGTACTTAATGCTCCAGATCGGGGGGAAACCCAGAGGGTATATGTCACACTAGCATGCTTAAGAAATACCATGCCTGTGAAATAGGTCTGTCGGTTGGGGTAGTTAATGTAGTTAGTTAGGTAGAGAGTAACTCAACCATTACTGAGGAACTTGACAGTACAGGCTTAGGATAGTATCACATGGTATCATACGCAGCAAGAGTCAAACTCGGAGATTATAGAAAACTTTTACGGTAAAGGGAGCATTTGTTTGGACAGCACAGAGTGGATATTAAGGATTTACATGAATACACCTCATTATGTTCTGGCAAGCCAGGTTATACGCTCTTGCTGTTCATTGTGTCGTTTTATGTGAGGATCAGCCTAACACAGTTTAATAGCAGTGTATGAGAAGAATTTAACTGCATGCTAGAGCATGATATTATAGAGCCAAGCCAGAGTAGTTGGAGCTAGGTTCTGTATAGATTACCATAAGGTAAACATTGTGAGGCGCAGAGATTCCTATCCGATGCCTAGAATCGAAGACTATTGATAGAGTCGATCAGGCTGCCAATGCGACCACGATCGACTTGTTAAATGGCTGTTGCAGTTACCTAAGTCTAACAGGGATAAAAAAATATATGCGGTTGTAATTCCGGATGCTTTATACCAGTGCATGACCGTGCCTTTTGGGATGAAGAACGTTCCGGCCATTTTTCAACGGTAAATTAATCAGGTCGTAACCGTACTGGATCATTCTGTTGCATGCATTGATGCAGAACTGTTGCATGGTGTACAGTGACACCCGGGATGACCATTTGAAACATCTTATCGTTAGATTCTTGGTATGTGCTTTAGAATAGGTTAACCAGAAGACTATACTCTGAAGCCATGTAACTCTGTCAGTATGTCGGCACCTCTTCCAACTTCTCTTATATGTGTTGTACTTATGCAGTTATTTGACAGACCTGGTCAGGCGAATCTTGTTATAAATCTGCAGAAAAGTAGTATGCTCGGGCCCAGGTCATCTATCTGGGTCATGTTGTGTGTCACGTGCTACCACGTGAAGCGACGCTCAAAACCATTGTGGATTTCCTTGTTTCCATTTCTAAAGGGGAGTTACGCCGATTTATGGGAATGAGTAGTTTTTACAGGAAGTTTGCAGAAAATTGCAGTGACCTTGTAACCCCTCTAACCAATCTTCTGATAAAGAAAAGTCAAATTTTTTATCAGAGTCCTGTCAGAATGCCTTTGAAATACTCAAAACCATTCTCAGCATTGTACCCTTGTTATTAGCTCCCAAAATTCTAAAATATTCAAGGTAACAATATATGCTAGAAAGGTAGAGATAGGAGCTGTATTGATTCAAGAGGGTGAAACTGAGGTAAACATGTAATGTATTACTTCAAGAAGCTCAGTTAACACCAACGGCCATATTCAACAATTGAAAAGGAATTTTTTTTACTGATCACAATACACTGGTGTTCTTGGAGAAATTTAAAAAGAAATTTATGTGAGGTATATATAAGAGTGTTGACAACAGAGTATAATTGTTCATTTTGTGTCTGGATAGTGGTATAGAAATGTGATATCCACTGGGAGTTTCCATCTCGTGATATGATTTGTACCAACAAGGGCATTCTGTAATCTCGAGAGAGGTTGTCTTATAGCCATCTCATTAGGCGAGATCGTGAAACTGGTTTCGGAAGTTTGGTCTGTCGAAAATTCATTTCACGCAAAGGCGTGTGAGTGGAATAACTATACTTGGAGCACAGATGTGCTGGTTCAAAAACCGTTTTTAGAGACTGGAAAGTTGACATTGTTTGGGAAAATCCCCATTGTGTTATTCCTTGGTTCGAGTTGCATGAACAGAAAATGGACTTGGACATCGATCGTCGCTGAAATTGTTTTGTAAAGTGTAAAGCGTGTGGATATCACGAGGAGTGGACAACAGGACTGGAAACAGGATAAAGCAACTGGGAGGAGTTGTACAACCACCCTAGGAAGAAAGCGGACTGAACTGACTGTTTAAGAACGTTTAGGATCATGTGAGCTGTTAGTCACACTCTGTCACAGTATTCTAGTAAGCCTAAGGTTTGTGGCATTTTTGTAACTGTACTTATTGTCTGGTTGACCAGTGACCATTGTTTCCAGAGCAACCTTATATATATTCATGGGTGCATAATACGGAGAAGAAAAATTCCAGTCTCTGTTGCGAGGAATAATCGAAGGCCAGTGGTAGGTGATTGGAGTATGATATGTGTTTGGTTCCGCTGTGAGTTTGATTTTAACTCAAGGCCTAATAAGGAGTTGCTAAGAGGGACTATTTGAGTGCCTGTGCACCGCTTTCTGAAAAAAAAAGAGGAAAAAGCCCAAATTATGACGTCATTTGTACGAGCGCGCATAACTCAAAATTTCGATGGGCGACCCCCGTCAAGAAGCCTGTCCGGTTGTAGCCCTTGAATAAAAGTACTTCTTGCCGAAATATGGGTGTCTAGACTTAATTAATCAATCGAGGAGATGCAATTACGTTAGCAGTTTTTAACACTGCCGCCAATGTAAATTGTAATAGTGGTCCGACCCCAAATTGTACATTGTGCGCGATCCAGGGGAGACTACTCGAATCAATAACTGTATCAATCGTCTCCTGGCGTATTCTCCCCACCCTGGTATGTGATCCCTTATCGAAGGCGGCAAATAGTCCACTCTTGTGAAACATAATCTATCAGATATTTTAGTCTGCCCACTGGACCGATACGCAAGGGGAAGACAGCGTATTTTATGCCAGTAAACAAACGGTATCTAATTTTTTTAGGCAGACAGATTGCAGCCCGGGCTAGCCTCCTCACTCAAGACTCGACATGACATTGAGTTCGGTAGTTTTCGAAATACGTCCATTTAAGTGCGACAGCTGTAAAATCATTTCACGATACTGTAAAATGGACGACAGGTTTACCGCAGAACGCAGGAGTTTGGAACTACTTGGCGGATTTTCAAACTGTCATGGTATGATTGGGTCATAGAACAACAAGGCACTTTATTTAGAACAATAATGGCAAGAGCATCTGTTATTCAGCATTAGTTAAAATGTATAAGTATTTAAATATTTCTTATATAAATCTTTGGCACGAACACTTCACAAGAGTCTTCCTGATTAGACTAGAAGATTAATAACAAATCTACAAATTAGAGGACATAGACAGTTAAATAGGCATATCGTGGGAACGGAAGTATGAAATACCGGATATAGGAATGAGATATCATAAACATATTATAAACTAGCATGCTCAAATATTGTTATGTGAATTCTGAAATATACAGGCCGGAACAACTCCTCTCTTACAGATCATGATACATTTTCGGCAATATAATTTCCCATCGTCTCACAGCATAAGAAGTATAGAATACCGGAACATCTTTTGGACTATTGTATGCAATACTATGGTCCATCCATCCTCGGCAAGGTGCGTATGCCATTCATAGTTTATGGTGCCTGGATGATTTGATGAGTGGAATACAGTGAAATACGGCGTATTGCACAAACTTCTCAATCATGTGATCCCTTGCAGAATAGCATTCGTTGTTGGACGTAGGCGGATCAAATAGTTATGGAACAAAGTCAAAGTAAGCATATTTAAAATTTAACAGTCTCAACTGATAATGTCAATATTTACAGGGTAAACGATCAAACAGTTGAGTCAACAGTATCAAGACAAAATAAATACAGGTAACCAACATATCTGCTGATATCGGCGGCTGCCGCGCGGACTTGAATCCAGTCCAAAAAGTCTAACTTGTGACTGGGGTGTTCCTATACCCCAGTTATGCGGATGCGTATAGTTTTATAAGTTTTATACTTATAGTTTTATAATAAGCAAACCCGAAAATTAGTCAGTATGACCAAACGCGTGTAAGCAAAACATTTCAAGTATTGAAATCAGTTCTTTCGGGTGATGTTGCAGTAAATATATATTATCAGGATACTGTGCTGTTCCTCGGTCGATACGACGAGCCAAACTCCGAGAGCTGGAGCTGATACCAAGTGCGGGAACTATACAGTATCCTGATACTATATATATCTATCGGATTGTATCATTTATTTGAGGCAAATCCTGCTGCGTCTAATATAGATAACTGGCTCGTCACTGTACTCCCGGGCACACCACTTCTATCCTCACACGTGGACCACGTCTTCTTGCGGAGCAGAATCGCCGAATGCATCGTTCTTTCTTATTTCTTCTGCATGCTTGACACAGAGCAACGATCAGATTGGCCGAACCTCTTCCTACAAAAGAAAGACATATTTTATAGCGTTCTTATACCTCTGATTAATCCGTACATCCGATTGGTCAGCTAAATATAATTGCGACCGAAAAATTTGCATTAACGTCCGCAAATTGTTTCAACCTTCTACGCGATCGCTTTGGTTCGTCTGGCGAACACTTGGGCCCCAAGGCAGTCTCGAGTACAACAAATGGGCGATCTAGGATGTGTTATGTAACATCAAATGTGATTAAATTAAATATTGCTACTTTACGTTGGAAAGGAACTGAAGTGGAATTAGAATGGGAATAACCATGTTATATTATAGTATTTGTTAACGTTAATGCTGGTTTTATAGTCGCAAATATCCTTTCAATCAATTCCACTCGTGCGTTGTTGGTAAAACTCAATTTACGACAGTAAAACCAGCATCAACATCCGCAAGTACTAAAATATTACACATTTATTCCCTAAATGCCTTAGGAACAAGAAAATTCATAGAGAAAATGTGTTATATGAAACAGAACGAGTTCTCTAACGTAGCATTGGTGGAGGTTGTATTCATGGAAGAAGCTGAAGACTGGGTATCTTCTCATATTTTTATTGCTTTTAAACTTAATGGCAAAATGATCATACATGTAGGTTCTATTAAAATATACGTATTCTTGCTTCAATGGCAACTACCTGTTCATTGGCCTGAAAAAGCCCTGACATACTTAACAAGAGCCCAAGGGGCTTCAATATACGCCCGTATATCTGGAATTACATTGGTCCAAATTTCAAGGTTGTTTAATAGCCTTGATTCCAATTGGTAGCTAGCAATCCAGAGAAAGGTCTTCAATTTTGTGCTTCTGAGAATGTAACATATATCACATCTTATATTGAATGATAAACTAAAATGAGCTTAACTCTTGGTAACTAGTTGACCTTGGAGCAAGAGCCGAGAGCTCACATATCCTACACTGAAATCGACAATAGTCAAACACAAAAAAAATAGTTTTCCTGCAAATGGATTTCTCTCAGACGAGAAAAATTTTCACGAAGGAAGGAGAAAGTGATGAAGTAAACCTTTGTTTTTGAGTTAATATTAAAACAGGTATGAATGTCGTAAAGGACCCCTCTCCCCGTTAAATTAGTAAATGTATGGCTTTTATTTCACAACAGTTTAACTAAATGTAGCTGTTTCAAACACGGCAGGCAACTCCACAGGAGAAATACCATATACATGTAGGGGAGAGAACTCTGAATATTCCAACCTAACACATATAGTTAGCTAAACTTGGTTCAGTTTTGGGGAACTGTGACCTTGATCTTTGACAAATTGGTGTATGGCTCCTCTTGCCATGCGAGTAAGGTATATGGTATTCAAAGTTTGATACCAATCCATACCTTGAAACTAAAGATATCGCATGGACAACAAATGTTAACGGATGAATGGACAGAACCCAACATCGCATTACATGACCTCGTCTTCGACAGGCATATGAAAATGTGACTTTTAATGATTTCCTGATTTTGGGGTCACAGTGACCTTGACCTTTGACCTTGCCTTGATTTTGGTACACGACACATCGTCTTCCCTCAATGTATAATGGACACACATTTTTATGAATTTCATGATTTTGGGGGTCACAGTGACCTTGACGTTCGGCCTTGACCTACATTTTGGTATGTGACACATCATGTCCCCCCAATGTATCTAATGACACAAAAAAAGTAATTTTCAAAGATTTCTTGATTCTGGAGTCACAGTGACCTTGACTATTATCCTTGATCTGAATTTTGGTACATGACAAACCGTCTCCCCATAATTTCTCAATGGACACAAAAAACCATGATTTTCACATTTTTGGGGTCACAGTGATCTTGACCTTTGGCCTTGACCTACTTTTGGTATGTGACACATCGTGTCCCCCTAAAGTATCTACTGACACAAAAAATAGTTATTTTTAATAATTTCCTGATTTTGGGGTCACAGTGACCTTCGACATTGACCTAATTTTTGGTATGCGACACCTCATTTCCCCCTATTGAATCCACTCACAAAAAAATCGTAATTTTTAATGATTTCCTGATTTTTAGGTCACACTGACCTTTGACCTTGATTCTGGGGTAACAGTGATCTTGACTATTGACCTGGATCCAAATTTTGGTACATGACAAAACGACTACCCGTAATTACTCAATGGACTAAAAAATCATCATTTTTAAAAATTTCACGATTTTTGGGGCCACAGTGACCTTGACCTTTGACCGTGACCTACATTTTGATATGTGACACATCGTGTCCCCTAATATATCTACTGACACAAAGAAATGTTATTTTTAATAATTTCCTGATTTTGGGGTGCCAGTGACCTTTGACCTTGACCTACATTTTGGTATGCGACACTTCATTTCCCCCTATTTGAATCCACTCACAAAAAATTGGAAATTTTTAATGATTTCCTGATTTTTCAGTCACACTGACCTTTGACCTCTGACCTTGACCTACTTTAGTATGCAACACATCGTTCCCACCTAGGGCATCCACTCACCAAATATTAGAACTGTAGATAGAAAACTGTCAACGATCAATGATTTCCTGATTTTAGGCAACAGTGACCTTTGACCTCTGACCTCGACCCCAATTTTGGTACGCGACACATCGTCTCCACCTAGCGTATCCACTTACAAAAAAATACAACTGTGGATAGAAAGCGTTCACAGATATAGACCCGACACGAACACTTCAGTGATTTCCTGTGTTTTAGGCCAGTGACCTTTGACCTCTGACCTCGACCTTCATTTTGGTACGCGACACATCGTCTCCCCGTAGGGTATCGACTTACCAAAAATTGGAACTGTAGATAGGAAACTGTCACAGATATAGACCGAACACGAGAACCGGACAGACGGACGGAAACCGCCATCACATAATACATCCGCCTTTTGGCGGTCGTATCAAAACTTAAGTATTGTTTTTTCTGTAGCAAATTCCACATGCAACAGTATCTGAGAAGCTTTGCGAGTCTTCATCAACGCGGCAAATCAGTCCTCGTGGATTATTACAGTGCTATACATGTATTATAATATACGTGGCGGAGTCAAAATAGTATAACCGCGTACAAGCGCTGTGATCGAGAGGTTGTTTCATTGTTTTTAAAGCTGCTTGGCGTTCTTTAACATGCAGTTGAAATTTGCGCAACCATAAAGCAATGGCATATAGAAATTCCAATGGGTACAAACCGCGCACCGCGTCTATATACAGAAAAGGACGAAAGATTAATCATTCACCACGAGTTATATGGACGATCTCCTTATATTAATGCTCGCTATATCAATTTAACGGTGAAGGATATGTATCCTCCTTCACTGGATTTGAAACATATTTGGACACAATATCTATTTGAAATTTGGCAACACAATATATCAGCAGCATATAGGTATTCGAATGGGTACTAATTGTGCACCCCTGTTGGCTGACCTATATCTGTTCTCTTATGAATATGACTATATGCAGGCGCTTTCAAAAACCGATCCATTCAAAGTCCGTTCCTTCTCATTCACCAAACGCTATATAGACGATCTTCTCGCTGTAAATAATCACTATATAAATGACGCAGAGAAGGATATATATCCACCTTCACTGGATTTGAAGGAAACTACAGACAGCCCTACAGTCACATCATATTTAGATCTATATCTCTATAAAAATGAAGCGGGCATTCTCTCTCGTCGACTTTATGACAAAAGAGATGATTATAATTTCGACATCGTAAACTATCCCTTTCTGGACAGTAATATTCCAGTGGGACCTACATATGGCGTATACATATCTCGCTTAGTAGCATTTGCTAGATCCTGTGTTAAATGTGACGATTTTAATCAACGTCACAAAACATTGTTGCAGAAACTTATAAAATGGGGCTATTCCACCAAGCGCCTCCACTCAAAGTTTCTCAAATTTGGCGATACATATCGCATGCTGATAGCAAAATACGAACGTAGCGTGCAAGATCTATGGCGCTACGTTTCGTAACTTGTGTCTAATTCCGCTTAACCCGGGGCTAGGGGTCGTATGAACCCATGTACTTCAAGCTCCCCATGGTACTCATATGAACAGTCACAATCAAAGCGTGACTGAGATACATCATTCTTTAGATGACTTCACAACGAATATTATGGATTAAGAATACTGATCAGCGATACGGATTTGATATTTTTGGAACATCATGATGTCTTGCCGGCATCATTAAAAACTGTTGACCGCTTCTCTCTTGCAGGAAACAAGTCAATGTTTATGTATACTATGATTGTCTTTTTGAATTTGGTGCTAATACTGTTATATGGAATATGGGATAGGTCTTTGGATTATGGACGCGGATATTCTCTTATGGACGACGGCTGAATTATGAATGACGGACTAGACGCTTGTAATTCAGATAAATGTGCTCACTAATCTCCGCAAATTATCTCCCAATTATACAGCACAACTGTTGTGGCTAACAGCTTAGCGTCGTAAAAAGGGCTTAACGGTCCACCTAAGAACAATCAAAGTCTGATAACAATCCACTTAAACTGCGTCATGATGGATATCTGTCGTCATCATCATCACATTTATCGTAAGAGGGGGGATATTTCCAACCAAGGCTTCTCTGAAGGATAATCGAGACATACATGTATGGCCAAGGCAGATTACATCCCAATAAGACAGTGAGTGGAACGTATCACAATCTTTTGATCAATGGACATCAGATGTAGGAGAGTATAAAGGGATTTTTTGCGAATCAGTTCGATATTACTCCTTGGCAGAGTAGCGAGATGCGAAATCGGCCAAGCTGCCCATTAGTTGAGACGGTCATTCGGACAGTAACGTTGACGAAATCATCGAGAACGATAGATAGGATTAGTAACAAAAGGATATATACCCGTTGAGAGATAGATAGCTTGAAAAACAGTTGGATTTTTGTTATCAAGTGGATCACGTCGATATCCGAGTATGTATATTACGGTGTTTCCTCCTCTCTTACGAGTCCTATTTCGTTCGAGGACGATCATCGACTAAGCACTCTGTGTTCCAGTTTCACTTTGACTGTTAAATTAATTGAGTTATATCCGGGAACGGTGTCAGTGGCAAAAAAAGGAGAACGTGACATTATAACCTGAGCGATGGCATAATGATGTGTCTGGAGTTAATTGATGCACACACTTGGTTTGTATGGCAAATCAGATGGCCCTACATTTGAGACTGCGTAGTATCCTGAAGTACCGGCGTTCCAAACACTCTCAGAGATCTTCCACTGCGCAAGTCTGTACTCTACACCAGCCTTGCGAGCGAGGTAACCTATACTATAACCTAGAAATTCTCAGCTGAAGGGCTAGGCTATTCCGGGTTATCGCACTCAGCCGAAATCACTTCGCTGAACCTAGAAATTCCCGGCTGATGGGCTAGGCTGTATCGGGGTTAACACACTCACCCGAGATTACTCCCCTATATATTTCTTTCTTTGGAAGTTTTCTTTTAACGACATCGCGTGACATTCGAGCTGCACACGAAACATCATCATCCGATTTACCTATTTGAAGAAGAGTCTAACACTGTAAATATCAAGGTCATCAGCGTCAACAGTTGAACACCACAGATAACCATGTCATCGAAAATTACAATAATTTAAGGTAATTATTGTGGATGCATCATGGAAAGGAATGCTGATAAGTTAACCCTGGATGGATAATTTGCTTTAAACACTTATTTTTGAACGCTTAAATCGTAACACTCCTCAATTTTGGTACATAAGATCCCCCAGGTCACATTTGCACTGTACTGGCTTGAGAGGCCCTTTTCCCACTACTGCTAACAATTACTCGGAACTTAGCAGATAATTTATTTTCTCATTTCGTATATATTTCATTTGCCATTTTAGCCGCAACTCCAACCCGATCAGTGAGGGTCAAATCCTCGCTGAATCGTACCACGTCCTTGGCAAATTCTCGATCCACTTAGGATTACTTCAACCTTACGCTGGCATTGTAGCTCAGGCTGCTACAATGCAATGCCGTAAATATTCAGCATTTGGGACATTGATATTCCGGACTAAACAAAGATAATACCGTTACTCGAATTTGATGACAATGGCTAACTTGTATTCATAATCTCAACATGGCACTGGTTAAGGGGAAGGGCGATCTGAGAGATTTTGACATTTTTTTGCGAAGTCGATATTTCCAAAAAAAGATGCCAAATTATCAAAATCACATAATTTCATGTCAGGAGAATACCATGATAATAGACTATTTTCTTGAACTGACTCGAAAAATCACTTTGTGGAGCAAAATTGACCAATAATGTACTAGTGCATTTCTCGAAGTTAAATTTGGAAAATAAAAAAAATGTTTTACTCACGCATAATGTTGAAAACACCACTTGACTGAGGTCCAGCTGCGAAGAGCTACTAAGATTTGTTAGAATATAGAAAACTCAGTCGGAATTTTTTCTGGCTTCGCAGCATTAACTTAACACGTGTCAATCAAAGTCAGGCTCAATGACATTGAAGAGCAGTGATCTGTCGTTTATGTCTTGTTGTTGTTGTTGTTGTTGTTGTTGTTGTGTCACACGAGTTACTGGTGTTAACTGATCCAAGATTACACTGTCATCATGAACACCTATTTTTTAGCAAAAAATGTCACCAGAGCTTGCGATCGTTGTGTGGGACCAATCTTCGCATATAACCAAGTGGAACACTACACGTACCGTAAATATAGTATTTAACATTCTGTTGGATTTGGAAAACCTTCCATTTCCCTCTGTTCTTTTCGCGAAATAGCAATACCAGGCTTTCGAGAGACTTCTCGAGGGGTTTCATCGTTCGTCCTCCAGACGAAATCGTTCGCTAATAAACTGAGAGGAAAAGTTTTCTTCACCGAAAAAAGTGACGCATAAAGCAGCTGTTTACCAAAATATATGCAAAATAGCACGGACCATGCATTACATCATTTGCAATTGCTCAGCTGAACCACTGATCAATGCATGATCCGTGGCTGAACAAGTACAATGATTGCGATAGTCGACGTATTTGAGATTTCAGAGCACGAATATTCACGGACCTAACAACAGTATGTTGAACATGTGATTGTTTTCATCTCAGTGCGAACAGCAGGTAGGAAATGTCGAATATGCTTCATTGATGACTTTAACATTATCAAAGATCGCAAAGCATAACTCGACTTTTATGAAAACATCTATAAAGTACTGCCATTTCAAGTGGCTCATTGCCAAATGCTCTGTTGTTTTAGACGAATGTTTGGTCATGTGTAGCCGCGATTCATCGTAGTAGAACCCTTTTATCATTATTCGTGAGTAAAACAGTGGCTTAAACACTTTTTATTTCCCCAAATTCACTTCGAGAAATTCACTACATTAGTCAGTTTTGCTGCACAAGTAAGTTTTCGAATATGTTGAAGGAAATAGTTGTATTTTTGTGCTGAATGGTGTTTAGTATCATTCCGACATGAAATTATGTCTTTCTGACAATTTGGGGCGTGTTTGAAAATGGTCGGTGAATTTGCAAAATGTGCTAAATTCTATTGATCCTTAACAATACATATCTACGTGGCCTGTTATATCGCCGACATGGTATGAAGAATGACCAGAAATGAGACTCTAATTTAGAATACTTCTATGACAATTTTCGAATACAAAATTGTCCTTGCCTGTGTTTTCCTGTATTCTGCCAGTTATATTTTATTTTAATAAAATAACTTATTCTTTCTAAGAATGACTGCGTTCGAACTAACGTAATAATACTTACCATGTGTGTTGCCCCTTAATGCTCCAGGCCTCATCCGCGATGTCCTTCGCCAAATTTTGCCCCCTTCCAATACGGCGGCTTCTTCCGCTTCCACTGCTCCTATATCTTCCGTGGAAATAACACGGCCGTTAAAAATCATCTTTGCGTAACAAACATGTCGATGTGCGTTAGTTGTTAATAGTCCGTCGCTCCTATTTCCAATTCCAGTATCGCCAATAACTGTACAAAGCCAAGCGATGAGGAGCGAACAGGCGAACAAAAATTTCATGTTGAAAATTTTGAGAATCATGCGAGACGTGTTACTCTTCCCAGCTGTCTGACAAACATTCGATGTCATTCTGACCGTGATTAACTGTAGTGTGTTTGTGTAAATCTACACCGACGAATTCTCGCCAGGACTTCGACATACATGTGAACATTCCCAAACAAACAATAGCGCCATCTGGGGTTAATTCCGAATTCCTAAAATTGAAATTGTCCTCGTGCTCAAGCAAGCACCGTATCGGCACGCAGACACACGTTTGTAACTCAGTTTAAGCCCTGCCATCAAGTCAGAACTTTTTTTTCTAAATTCCTTGATCGATTTCTGTCAATGCGAGTCAAGAGTGAATAGGGTTTAACGTAACTTTCAATAATTTCTCAGTTATAACACGAGCTGAATATGAACTTTTCCCACCTCTAACTGAAAAGCCTATATGTACCGATAGTTATTATAAAACAGGATACATTCACCTTTAAGTGCCGGATGTTAATGTTTATTGCAGAGACAAAGATGGCAAGTGTATTACACAAAGCTACTTCCGCATTCATATTCACACTTGAAAAACAGTGCCACATTTTACCGGAGGCCAACCCTCCAAGTTCCCAGTTAAATACGTCCAGTTATCACCACTTGTTAACAACTGACACATGTGTCCAGGTATGGGCAGCCATTTATGTCAAAATTAGCAATTAAAAAACGTACAGCCAAACTCGTAAAAGACAGTATATCTTACAATGTACACTGTAGTCTTATTCCTACGAAGTAGGCTACAGATCGCAAATTGTCCGGTAATGAGTGAGTCCATCCGAATCCTTTCGTCGGCAAAATAAGCAGAACCGTTGACATTAGAACCTTGAGTTTTGGCATGAACGTGCATTAGGGCATTGTTACCAGCAAGTTCTGATCTGAAATAATTCTGATTAAAATTAGATTTATAATTAACAATATGTCCCTGTAAGGGCTATGGCTGTTTTCACCATCATCTTCTGCATTAAAGAGCGATGAAGGCAAAGTCCTATTAAGATATCATGTTGCCTCTATCACACTTAGGCAGCCATAACACAGGGCTCAAGTGTAGGTCTTAATCAGCACAACTGACAGTTTACAAATTTATGACTCGCTTCTGGCAGAAGTATGGGCTAGTGGCTGGTATTGCTGGGCAGGTCAGTTTACACAGCACAGATGTAGACCTATTTGTTCCAGTGATCATGTATGAGATTGCCAGGACTGAGGAGTCCTACAGTTAGCCCTATGGGGGTTTCATCCCCTCAAACAATCAGCGCTGTTTCCATAACGAAGCTGAGGTGGTTTAACGTTTATCAATGAGAAAATCACCGATCAACCGCCATAGAATATAATGTGAAACAAGAAAACCGGAATAGTACATTCATCAGATTGTCGATGCCCAAAATGTGTCGTCTCATATATCTAGATAACAACGTGATGTAGAGACGCTATTTATTCGTCTTTGTACCGGTTATGCTCAGGAGAATGACATAGAATCATTATTATCTTGTGCATAGAAGGTGTTGGTCTCGAGTTGAATTACCATAAACTAAATAAATGCTACCTTTCTACTATAGTACTATATATAAAAAATTGTTGTATTGTTGGGAAAATAATGTGATTCAAAAAGTTGTTTTGATCCTGTACAAGGGCACCGAAAACCATTAAAGAGATGTAAATGTATTTTCACATGTAAAGCTTGAAATCTACTGAACCTATATTATTCAATCTGTTTCCTTTAATTAAAAAATTGTAAAATTAAATCGGCGATCGTTATTTATTTTGGAATGAAGGCGCATTAGGAGACTTACCAACAAGTTCTGAGCTGACCTACTTTTGATGAAAATTTCTGGTGATTTTTGATGAAAATCACTGGCGATTCTGACTTGGGACGTGTCCATCTTAATATAGGCAGGATTTCAACTGGGGGTGGGGATTTCCAAGAGTTCAGTTCGCGTTCGAGTCCTAATGCCTACTGTACTTCGTAGGTCCTGTGACGTTAGTCACACTGTCATGTGCATTTTATATTCCTGCAAATAAAAAACCCTTAACTCTGAACATTTACTCAAACCGAAAACAAACGACACGATGTTCGAACACAAACTCAGAATGAAAAGCCTAGTTCTGGACGAATAGCCAGTCTGACACAGAGTGACCTATTTCTAAATGAAGAGTATAACTCAGAATGAACGAGCTGTTTCACAACGAACAACGTTCCTTCGGAAAATATCTCTGGAAATATTCGGGTCATTCCAGATGGTAGAAAGATTTATGACGTGAAACTCTGCTGCTATTCCGAGTTCCGCTATACAGGTCGTGACCTCAAAATGAATTTGGTTCTTTTTTGCCCCTGGGTTAGAGTGTACCAAAAGTTTTGAACTTCAGATATCAGACAAAAAAGTTCACAGGGACTTGTCATTCTCATCTTGTTGGACTCCTCAGTATGAGTCGCTCATGCAAACGAGAGCCACCCCCTCAAAATGTGGAGCAGGAGCAGACAGAGGCGCTCGAGTGGTCTCCCGTCTGCTGAGCACCCCCTCGATTATAAAGTACGTCCTGAAATAGGTCGTTCGTTCTGATATGTTGTACGTGCTGAAATATACTGTTCATTCTGAGTTCTCTTGTATTTCCGTATCTCCACTTTTCGTTCAGATTCTTCATTTGGAGAGAGATGAAATATGCGTTTAGAGTTAACTCCTCCAGCAGAGCACTTCCTGTTGTCCACTATGTAAATAGTACTACTTTTACGTTATTATTGCGATTATGTTGTATCGCAATGTATGCACTGTATATAATGTAAATATTTTCAACTACTTTGTCTCTTGCCATGCTTTGTATGTCTCAAAGTCGTGCAATAAACTATTGATTGATTGTTAGGTTCCTTGTTTGCAAAAAGATGAAATAAGCGTTTAAACCAACACTTTATATGGTTAGATACATTGTCTGTTGTGAGTTAAGCTGTACATATGGCAAGCCAAAGTGCTTTTTATTCGAGAAATTCCGATATCGGGAATTGAATTCCCGATATCGGAATTAAAATTTCCGATATCGGAAATTCATGACCTTCAATTTCCGATATCGAAAATTGAATTCTCGATATCGGAAATTCAATTTCCGATAACGGAAATTGCAATTCCCGATATCGGAAATTAGAATTTTCGATATCGGAAATTGAATTTCCGATATCGGGAATTGCAATTTCCGATATCGGAAATTCGGAGACAATTCCCGATATCGGAAATTGAATTCCCGATATCGGAAATTCAATTCCCGATATCGGAAATTCAATTCCCGATATCGGAAATTCAATTTCCGATATCGGAAATGCAATTCCCGATATCGGAAATTGAAATTGAATTTCCGATATCGGGAATTGCAACTCTAGGGTGCACTCCACACTTGCCACGGTTTCGTACAATGTGGTCCCTCCCTAATTTTATAATAAGGAAGATCGCCCGATTTTGACAGCAAGGTAATTCTTCTTACCTTTCTACTAACTGATATCTATAGTATCACCCTGCTGGACGTAACCATTTCTCCAAACGAGGATATAACAATTGCTTGTTGATCGCACCCACTCGCCACTACAGAGTTAATCGTGTCCGGAATTGAATATCTGGAGGACCAAAATCCGCACTTTTTCTGGAAGCGAAAATCATGATTCCTCTATGGCGATAAAATTTTACAAAAAACGAGTAGGTCGACCCCCTATTTTTTTCGCCATATTAAATTGTCCTTTGGACGGGAAACACTTTAACATACATAAAAATAAAATCATTTCATGTTTTTCAGAAAAGTTGAAGAAGGGCTAAGGAGGATTGCACGTCTTTCCTTTTCAATTTCAATAGCTCACAAGTCCCCTGAAATAATGGCACGAGTGTGCCCATTTAGAAAATATATACGTTTACAAGGTTTTTGTTAAAGATTTTACATCTATTTATGGTCGAAGATCCGAACCCATGCCTGTTTTTAGCCGCACATCATTTAGGTTTCAGATTCAGATTCAGAGTTAGGTGTGGAATGCACCCCTAGGCTTTCAGGCTTTCATTTCCGATATCGGAAATTCGGTGACAATTTCCGATATGGGAAATTCTATTTCCGATAACGGAAATTGAATTCCCGATATCGGAAATTGAATTCCCGATATCGGAAATTGAATTCCCGATATCGGAAATTGAATTCCCGATATGGGAAATTCTATTTCCGATATCGAAAATTGTCACTGAATTTCCGATATCGGAAATTCTAATTCCCGATATCGGAAATTCTATTTCCGATATCGGGAATTGCAATTTCCGATATCGGAAATTAGAATTTCCGATATCGGAAATTGAATTCCCGATATCGGAAATTCGGAATAAAAAGCACTTTGGCTTGCCATATGTACAACCCGAGCTGGTAATTTTGACATAAATGGCCGTCCAGGATAGTACAAAAAATCCATACTAGTCGACATTCGATCGCCCACATGTCAGCGATGGGTATAGGTGGGTGCGTGTGATCAGATTGTGTTCACATTTTATGACAGGAAAATTACATGGATTTCCCCTTTTAACCGGCGCCTAGTGCCTGCCAACACCACTAGCATACCAGTGGTGTTATACGGATATCAACAACATCCTTTTAACCTCATCAATACTTATATATTTATCTCAATCTCAGTTTGTCATATGCCTGTTTTTAAAGTCTTGTTTGTTCCCAGATCAGATGCGTTAATAGACAGTAGCTTCTCCCGTGCATTTGAAATCGTATAGGGTTAAAGTAGTCCTGCCAGTATGATGGGCAAAAAAACAACAACAAAAAACAAACAAAAAACGGTTGACTGTTTGATCTCAAATTGACAACGTTAGATTTTCACAAGAACTTCATCAATTGACATTATTGTGTGAAGAAATACCGTTACATGAGATATATCCGGGATATAGGTTAATTCGTGGTAATCCATAATCAATTTGACGAACCCAACGGCTTTCCTTGGAAGGTTAAGAATAATACCTCAGTATTAGGCTAAGGAAACGGATAAAAAAATTGAAGAATTGTGTTAAGTTATTTATAACAGGTGTTGCTTATCGAGTTTCCACTTATACTGTATAATGATTTCAGTTTAAAAACATTTAATATGATTTTTCCCAAGATATCCAGAATAGCCTTTATGGCGTCACATCCCTAAATAAGTTGTTGTTGCTCTGTGTTTCCTGATATAGGAACAGAACATGTGATTCCTTCAGTCTGTTTAATATTGTTTGCGTGGCTGTACGATCCGGTACAGAAACAGATATAAGATTTATTTAGTGTCGATAACATTAGCTGTACAGTTATTGGATCAACCTAGAATAAACAGGTTAAACAGAGACATATTAGTCGCATTGAAATAAAGAAAACAGAGTAGACGTGTGCAGAATGAAAATCGAGTTAAATGGAAAAAATGGCGCAAACAATCCGGTATTGCGTGAATGACATCTGTGAAATGTGTAAAACACGGATCACGGTGATTTCCTGAAATGCCCTATCACATATTTAACTATTATGGCATTTCCTTTTGCTTCTGCTCCGTTTGGACTGAGCGACTTTTACGTAGACCATTCAATCAAGATTTTATTGTTTAGCTTATAGACGTATGGTGTAATATGGCAATCACCGACTTTTGTTTTTGCTCATTTAATCCGGTTATGGATCGACGTCCTTTACTCTCCTTGTTCCACAGGGGATCGTTACCGTTGTTAATTGGTTAAAATAGGTTGATTATAGGGGGGGTCGAGGTCGGTAATAAAAGAAGCTTTTATTACCGACCTCGACCCCCCCTATAATCGGTAACGAGCCCCTGTGGACTAAACGGACTGTCTGATGCATTCAATATTATATAGCCAAATCAAGCTGGGTTAAAAAGGACCATTCCACAACTGACCAGATCTTTGGTTAAAAATGTCTGATTAATATTTTCAATAGCAAAAAGGAAGAATTGCTTTCGTCGATTATGCAAAAGCTTTTGACACGGTCTGGGTGGGGGTGGGGGGCGGTCTTTGGTCCAAGTTGTTAAATGCTGGTATATCCGATAAAGCTGTTAATGTAATTCGGAATATGTATCAAACCATAAAGTCATGTGTAACTGTAAATAGAGAAACATCTGTTTTGTTCACATGTCATGTTGGTGTCAGACAAGGAGAAAATCTGTCAACTTTCCTATTTTCACTGTTTATGAACGATCTTGAAGATTTTTTATTAAGTAACGGTTGTAATAGTATTGACATTGCCCCCAATGATGTGGTTGATGGTCTTTTGAAACTTCTTGTTATCTTGTATGCAGACGACACTGTTAGTCTTACACAGAGTAGGGGAGACCGGGGTAAGTTGCAACAGGGGTAAGTTGCAACGGGGTCTTTTTAGCGAGCCACAAATACATTTTGGTTCTTTGAGCGCCACCTTGTGGTTGTTTTGTTGGCGAGGAAGGAGCCCGGCAATAAAGTTGTCTGAAACACGAGTTTAGGGATTTTTTCCTTCGATAAACGTGTTTTTGACCACCGTAAGTAAATTTTGCATTTTAAGTTCTTTGTGAAACAGCTGGTAGCATGATAACAGAATAATTTCTCGAGATAGGCAGTTGGATGTATATAAGACTGGAGTAGATAGTCCACTTAGCAGAATTTACCAACGTCCCTCTAGTTTTAACAAGATGGCCGATCTTTCTTCTGTGTCCCCTTGGGGCAAGTTGCAACACGCGAGGAGGGGTAAGTTGCAACAGCATAAACAACTATGTTATATTTCCAACTTTTTATTTTGAAGCAGAACATCAGAGTTTTCACCAGATTGCCGCACTTAAAACTTTTCATGATTCCAATTTTACTTGCTATGGAAATAAACGATTTTAACGTTTTTTCTACAATTTATTAAAACAGTGGGAATTGCTCTGAGTATGTATTACTTTCTCAAAATTCTGAGTCCAAACGCTAAGAAGAATATAATATATCCATATGCTGATGTTTAGTTGGATTGGTGATACATCTTTTGCGCCTGTTGTTTAATTAATGTTAACATTCCGCATTTCCACTTGGATAATATTTGCATTTCGTGATGCAACTTACCCCGACATGTGATTCAACTTACCCCGCTATGGGGCACGTTGCAACGGCCTGACATGGTTGTGTATAACAGAGAGTCCATCTGAAACTGTTGTAGCTACATCCATAATTATGGAACCTATATGTAGCCTAATAATGTAGGTATGCTACGTCTTAAAGTGAATCCTGTAAACCCACTACTAACTGACATAAGACAGTTTTAGTAAAAAGTGATGCAACGTGCCCCGGTCTCCCCTACACAAGATCTGCCGGGCTTGATGCTCTACTCGAATACTGTAAAAATTGGAAATTTACCGTTAGTTAAAAAACAATGGTGATGATTTTTAGAAAAGGAAACTCCCGGTCGAATATAAATTTTATTCTGAACGGCTCGGTATTGGAAATTGTGGCAGAATTTAAATATCTTGGCATCACATATAGCCCAAAATGTAAAATGTTTTTGGATGATGAGGCAGAGAGAGAGCGACGTTTAGTTTACTCAATAAAGGCAAAAAGCTGCCAATTGGCATGAATGTTAGGCCTATTCGATAAAACTGTTGTACCATTTTATTGTATGGTAGCGAAGTGTATATGGGAATATTACTGTGTTAGAATTAAATACTTTGCAAACATTTGTTTTACCGGGTGTTATGATACTTCTCTCTAGCCCTTCTTTCATTTCTGTACGATAATTCGTTTTCTTATATTGTGTGTTGCATTGGGGCAGCAGTAATTTGCAAACATGCTTATTCTATGACAATGACATTATTCTGCACTTCTATATTTGGCAAAGAACTGTAGAGGAACGTTTATAGAGTTTGATGCACGAAACAAACTATTACTGTGAAAGTTGTTCCGCGAGGAGTTCTGGAATGTTCCAGGAAGTTATCTATGTGAGGTATATATAACACAGAGAGTCGGCACGAATTATTCAGCTTGTGTCTAGACAGTCCCTGTGATTTGAATTGTACGAACATGTGATATTCTGTAATATTGAGAGATGTTTTTTTAGCAATCTCATTAAGGTACATGGGGAAGTTGGTTGAGGAATTTGGTCTGTCAGATTGGAGCGCATAGCGAAACTGGGACCTGTCCGGCATCTGACTCAGGTATGCTTTGTGTTTGGTCAAACGGAATTGCACATTTATTTCTATATAGTGATACTTATAACCATTTTGTGTTTTCAGCATGGCTGGTAACTTTGATCTGTCAATAAATGATTCAGAGGAGTTACGTAAGTCTGAGTTAAAAACATTAGACAGCCACTTAAATCTTACTCTGTCAGCCAGTAAGAGGAAGAATGAAATAATCCAGGCAATGTGTGTTAGGGAGAGAAAGATCTCTAGAATCAAGAGGGTTAGAGGCAGAGGACAGAAAGAAAAAGTTAAGGTTGGACAAGGAAAGAGATATGGAAATGGAACGTCCCAAATTAGAACAGGTGAGGTTGGAAAACAGGAAAGAGACAAAAAAGATAGAGACAGGAAAAAGAAAGAGAGAAAGTGGATAATGCTAGACAACGGGAGCATGACTTGCTCATGTTCGAATTAGGAGTTAGATCACTAGGTAGGATATGTAGCAAGGATATGTAGCTAGGAATATTAGACTGGTTTCTAAATTCAAATAACACGAGGTGGCGATATATTTTATGACTTTGAGAAGATCGGCAACGATTCGAAGTTGCCAGAAAATCCACGTCCATGTTGCCACAAAGTGTATTTGTAGGTAAGAAAACTGAAATTTACACATAATTTTCTGTGGGACAGTCTAGTAAGTGTAAAGTGATGAAAGCTGTCATTTTGGATACAGGAAGAATTTAATAACAGTAGTCTCTTGTATGTTAAGAATCTCTTTGATGAACATTAGGTAGTCGAGTTGAAGAGAGCAGCAGTTATCGCCACAAGAAATATAATAAATTCCAGTATGGGATTTATTTGAAAATGTGAGAAGATAAACTATTTGACAATAAGTTCGACCAAAAAAAGCTAGCGCTAGCCCAAAGATATAAAAGGCCAAGATAACAGGGTAGTCTCTGGGTTAGAAAAGATGACAGTGGAGCCTGGTAAAGCCTGTTTTAAATCGTGAGATGCATTTACAGGTCATTACTGTATGGAAAAATCCGCAATGACAGACAGGGGAATAAACCTGTTACTTTCGTTAAAAGCAGATCGAAAACTGAAAATTGCTCAAGCCTGTTCCCTAATTACCTGACAAAGCAGGGTTACAGGAGTTTCTTGTCTGAGGTAGTTACGCCAGTTCATCCGGAAGAATAAAGAAAAGTTTTAATAGATTGTGTCCGTCCCCTACCCAGAAAAAGATCTGCATATAAATATCTGCTGACGAGCATGGATGTGACCACTAGATTTCCTGTGTCAGTTCCTTTAAAAACAAAAACCGCCGAAAAGCTTTGCTTCGGTTTCTCATTCGTTTTATGGTCAATCTCACATGGGGTCAAATCTCACGGCTGGATTTTTCCAGATCATGCACAAGTTAGACATTCTTCTTAGAAGTTCTTGCATATCGCTCAAATTTAGACAACTACAGTCTACAGCCTATTCATCCACAGTCAGAGAGTTCTTTAAAACGATATCACCAGACAATGAAAAATTCTGTAATTTTATGCTCTCGAGTACCCGGGGGTTTTTTTGCTACAAGGAACATACCCAATGAATCAACCGGGTTTAGCCCATTTGGGCTACTCTATGAATATGAGGTCAGAGTTCCATTAAAGGTGATAGAAGAGGTTTCTTAGTGAGTTTGATAAGACTAACCTCTTGGACCATGTGTCTACCTGCAGAAAACGACTTGCGAATGCATGCGAAGGACATCTTAAGTCTTCTCAAAAGGTCATGATAATCCGATTTGACACCAAGTCCAAGGGTCGTGCCTTAAATTCCAGAGAAAAAGTGTTAGTCCGATTACCCGTGTAAGTTGAGTCACTAACAGGTAAGCTTAGTTAACCTCATCGCATAGAAAAGAAACTTTCCGAAGTCAACTATGTACTTAGTGCTCCAGATCGGAGAGGAACCTAGAGGGTATATGTCACATCAGCATGCTTAAGAAATGCAATGACTGTGAACTAGGTCTGTCGGTTGGGGTAGTTAATGTAGTTAGTTAGGTAGAGAGTAACTCAAACATTACTGAAGAACTTGACAGTACAGACTCAGGATAGGGAGGGAGGGAATTTGGCTTAATGTCACACTCAAGTTTGTTTCACTCATATGGTGACAGTCAGTTTGGTTGGTGGAGGAAGCCGGAGTACCCGGAAAGAACCACCGCCCTTCGGCAAGTAACTGACAAACTTTCACACATAGACCAACTGGGCTAGAACCCGTGCCGGTTCAGCGGTGTGAGGCTAACGGTCGCCAGCGAAGCGCCTTAGACCACTCGGCCACCGAGGGCCCCGACTTAGGATAGTATCACATGGAACCATACGCAGCAAAACTCAAACTCGGAGATTATAGAAAACTTTGACAGTAACGGGAGCATTTGTTTGGACAGCAGAGAGTAGATATTAAAGATTTACATGAATACACCTCATTATGTTCTGGCAAGCCAGGTTATACCCTTTTGCTGTTCATTATGTCGTTTTATGTGAGGATCAGCCTATTAAAGAACACAGTTTAATAGCAGTGTACGAGAAGAGTTTAACTGCATGCTAGAGCATGATATTATAGAACCAAGCCAGAGTAGTTGGAGCTAGGTTCTGTATAGATTACCACAAGGGAAACATTGTGAGGCGCAGAGATTCCTACCCGATGCCTAGAATCGAAGACTATTGATAGAGTCGGTCAGGCTGCCAATGCGACCACGATTGACTTGTTAAATGACTGTTGCAGTTACCTAGGTCTAACAGGCTTTATACCAGTGCATGGTCGTGCCTTTTGGGATGAAGAACGCTCCGGCGGTAAATTAATCAGGTCGTAACCGTACTGGATCATTCTGTTGCATGCTTTGATGCGGAACTGTTGCATGGTGTACAGTGACACCCGAGATGACCATTTGAAACATCTTATCGTTAGATTCTTGGTATGTGCTTTAGAATAGGTTAACCAGAAAACTATACTGTGAAGCCATGTGGCTCTGTCAGTATGTCGGCACCTCTTCCCACTTCCCTTATATGTGTTGTAATTATGCAGTTATTTGACAGACCTGGTCAGGCAAATCTTGTTATAAATCTGCAGAAAAGTAGCATGCTCGGGCCCAGGTCATCTATCTGGGTCATGTTGTGTGTCACGTGCTACCACGTGAAGCGACGCTCAAAACCATTGTGGATTTCCTTGTTTCCATTTCTAAAGGGGGTTACGCCGATTTATAGGAATGAGTAGTTTTTACAGGAAGTTTGCAGAAAATTGCAGTGACGTTGTAACCTCTCTGACCAATCTTCTGATAAAGAAAAGTCAATTTTTGTCAGAATGCCTTTGAAATACTCAAAACCATTCTCAGCATTGTACCCTTGTTATCAGCTCCCAAATTTCTAAAATATTCAAGGTAACAATATATGCTAGAAACGTAGAAATAGAAACTGTATTGCTTCAAGAGGATGAAACTGAGGTAAACCTGTAATTCATTACTCCAGGAAGCTCAGTTAACACCAACGGGCATATTCAACAATTGAAAAGGAAACATTCATTGGATTTGCAACATTCTAAAGTGTATGTAACCAACAGCTGTGGTGATGCAGTTTTTTTACTGATCACAATACACTGGGGTTCTTGGAGAAATTTAAAAAGAAATCTATGTGAGGTATATATAACAGTGTTGACAACAGAGTATAACTGTTCATTTTGTGTCTGGATAGTGGTATAGCAATGTGGTATCCACTGGGAGTTTCCATCCCGTGGTATGATTTGTACCAACAAGGGCATTCTGTAATCTCGAGAGAGGTTGTCTTATAGCCATCTCATTAGGCGAGATCGTGAAACTGGTTTCGGAAGTTTGGTCTGTCGAAAATTCACTATACTTCGAGCACAGATGTGCTGGTTAAAAAACCGTTTTTAGAGACTGGAAAGTTGACATTGTTTGGGAAAATCCCCATTGTGTTATTCCTTGGTTCGAGTTGAATAAACAGAAAATGAACTTGGACATCGATCGTCGCTGAAATTGTTTTGTAAAATGTAAAGCGTGTGGATATCACGAGGAGTGGACAACATGACTGGAAACAGGATAAAGCAACTGGGAGGAGTTGTACAACCACCCTGGGAAGAACGCGGGCTGAACTGACTGTTTACCCTTACTGTCCAGAAGTGTCTTTGAAGTAACTTTGAAGTAACTTTAAAGTGTGGCCATATTTTAACCTTGAAGTGCAAGGCTCAGAGTCAGAAGTGTGCTTGCAGTGTGGGTATTGTTTTGTAGCAATGCCATATAAGGGCATTGAAGTCACAATGAAGTCACTTAGAAGTGCTTTAGAAGTGTGCCTCAAATATGTTAATTAAGTACTGCAAAGGCACTTCATAGACACTTCCACAGAAGGGTAACCTTCATAGGCACTTCTGAAGTGCTCTTGAAGTACCTAATTAGAATATTTGAGGCACTTCAATGTCCTTATATGGCAAGGCACTTCATCCAGTCTTCTAGAGAAGGATACCTTCATATGCACTTCTGAAGTGCTCTTGATGTACCTTATTAGTATCATAGCAAATCCGTGTAATGAAAATGTATGTAGCCACGAGATATTTACTTTCCCGGAAAAGACGACACAAATATATATTTGAGCACAGAACGTTTTATTTAGAGAAAATACAGAGTGAGACAAAACAGCACATCATAAAATATTTACAATAAACCGGATGGTTCTTAACAAGAAACATATAGTTTAAATAACCGCTAGCACAAATCCTTGAGACAAAATACAGCACAGTACTATATATGTATGTATTTACATGCAGTCTTTGGTATGGAAATTTATTGCAGTATTATTATTCAAGGGTGACCGTGTTCTTGTCCAACTTGAACTTGAAGCAGCAGATCTTTCGAAGGATAGGTTGCTTTAGTTGCCCTGAGGTCCACTCGGACATAATCCAACGCTGAAACCCACCAGTCTGAATTGTTAACTTCTTGGCCTGTGGCGATAAATACATGCATATAATTAAAACCTGATCAGTTGTATATATGGTTCCATATGACATGCAATCCAGTTTTTTTTAATACACTCAGGATGATTGAATAGGTTGACTAACATAAAGGGTAAAGAATGGAACATATCCCTACGATTTACAAAAGATTGATGAAGATGTCTATTATCCTTTCTTTAGTACTCCATGATATACAACAAGGGAGATAAACAGTTTGTGTGATGTTCTAACCAATATACACTATGAAGAAATTAACCATACCTAGGTGTGCTCATTAAATTTCCCATCAGTCGAGTGGCTGCTTGAAGTGAGCCGAGTTCCTTGTAGCGGCTGTATTCTGGAATATGAAAGTATATACAATGTAAGAAGCCATTAGAATTGAAGAGAAACAATCATGTGAATTTTTATAATTTGTCTTTGTTAATTTCTGGTTCAACTAAATCTTCATACAGGGTTTCAAATAACAAATAAATGCTTATTAACTACAAATTGTATTCTTAACTTTTTTAAATGAAATAAATGTATGAAATGAAATGTTCTCATTTCTCAAGATGTGGGTAGAAATGTACAATTGAAGTGTGTGAAGATCCTCAGCTTTGGTATATGAATGGTGCAATCAATAGACAAGGAAAATATAGCCTGTTATAATGATGAAAATTAAGTCTAATCATAATTGATAATACTTTTTCTGATTACAGCTAAAAATAGGTTATGCTAACATTTTATTATCAATATATTTTGAAACATTTCTTTACCATTTTGTCAAAAATCTGGTATGGAAATATTCTACATTCTGCAAGGAACAAAAATCAATAAATTTTATAAATCAATAAACAGTTCAAAGCAACAAGATAATTTATTTAGCGCTACCATCCCCCCAACCAGTTAAATCCACCTGTTTTGACATCAACAGGAAATATACAAGCAGTTTTGTGATAAAAATATCTCACCCTCAGGGGATTTCCTCCAGGGGTGCATGCCAATCTTCATATGAGGTTCCCAAGCCTGGGGTTTCCAAGCTGACAATTCACACAATCATAACAATGGCAATTAATCCACACTGCCTTAATCAACCTGGGTAGATTTGAAAGTGATATGGAGACAGAGATATGGATATTTCGCCATGTTATATGACCCATTAAATTTGACTGCAATTATAAGGTGGAGTACATTATTACAACCTGCAGTCCATATAGCAAAATATTTATTGAGGCCAATGTCATTTTTCTAATATGCCAAGTATATGTCAAGGGAAACTTGTTGATAAAATAAATAGCTGATACTCCCAGGTCTACATCACTGTTCAGCTCAGTTCTTTGCTTATTAAGTTATGAAAAACAGAAAAATTATAGTTATATTTATAATTTACTTACCATATCACTAGCTGCACTCATCACCATCTGCAATACAGTTCTTCAAACCTCCATAGTTCTAGCTTAACATGAACAAATCCGTCTGATTTTTCCAGCTGGAGAGGTCAGCCATTTTGTTTGCATGTCGACTGGTGGCGCCCCCCGTGTTCAATTAAATTTTCAAGGGCAGATAACTCCACCCATTTTGACAAGACAGTTCAGAAGAAAAAGACGTTCAGAAACAGAAATTATATATATATTATATTTGGTGATAACAATGAAGAGGATAATATAAAGTATTCTTTAATGGGTATTTTTTGTTGCTGACCTTATGTTAGAACTGATTCTTCTAAAAATATTTTCCCATTTTGTCCAATTTTACTATAAAATCATGGATTTGGAATGATTATAAAATCTGAATTCAACAAGATTTCTTATCTAATATGTGAGAGACTGATATTATTAATATCTTTATTTTATTCAAATAGAAACCCATAGTACAATCTGATGTTTGGTGATTTCATTGAAATGAGATTTGATGATCTTATAGGATTTTTCAATATCTTATAGGATGCTATAAGATTTTTTTTTGTACGGGGAAGTCCCCCAAGTTATGCTATATAACTGACAAAGTCCAAGAAGTGTCTTTGAGGAGTGCCTTAGATTATGCAGAACAATAACTAAGTCTCAGAAGTGTCCCGGAAGTCCCCCAAGTTTTGTTGAAGAACTGACAAAGTCCATGAAGTGTCTTTGAGGAGTACCTTAGATTATGCCGAAGAAAAACAAAGTCTCAGAAGTGTCTCTGAAGTCCCTCATTTTTTGTTATGAAATTGACAAAGTCCATGAAGTGTCTTTGAGGAGTCCCTTGGCTACTGCCTTTTTCTAATGAAGTACCTTTGAAGTGTGCCAGTATTTTTCTCTGTTGTTGAAGTGCCTTTTCAGTGTACTCTTCAGAGGCACTTCTAGGCACACTTCACATGAAGTGTGACACTTCTGGACAGTAAGGGTAAGAACGTTTAGGGTCATGTAAGCTGTTAGTCACACTCTTTCGCAGTATTCTAGTATGCCTAAGGTTTGTGGCATTTTTGTAACTGTACTTATTGTCTGGTTGACCATTGTTTCCAGAGCAACCTTATATATATTCATGGGTGCATAATACGGAGAAGAACGCATTGTAGTTCAATAATGGGACAAGACCACTATTAAAAATAAAAATAGTGCCGATCCTTTAGGCAACCTCTGCCAGAGAAGTGAATTGTTTTCAATATTTTTTCCGGTCTCTGTTGCGAGGAATAATTGATGGCCAGTGGTAGGTGATTGGAGTATGATATGTGTTTGGTTCCGCTGTGAGTTTGATTTTAACTCAAGGCCTAATAAGGAGTTGCTAAGAGGGACTATTTGGGTGCCTGTGCACCGCTTTCTGAATGCAGAGAAAAAAAAACAAAATTATGACGTCATTTGTACGAGCGCGCATAACTCAAAATTCCGATGGGCGACCCCCGTCAAGAAGCCTGTCCGGGTGTAGCACTTGAATAAAAGTACTTCTTGCCGAAATATGGGAGTCTAGACTTAATTAATCAATCGAGGAGATGCAATTACGTTAACAGTAGCTGTCCCCTTAGACGCAGTTTTTGCACCCCCGTGACAATTTGTCGTCTGTATCAATAAATATACAAGATAACCATAATAAACTATATATTTTATGAAAGCGTACATCGTAGGGATTCCAACTATGATTAGTATAACCGACGCTGCTACTGTCTAGAAAATATTCCAATTTAAAAAAATTAAAATGAAAACAATAGCGTCCATTTTTCAATTGAAATTTCGTGAAAACTGTTGGTCTTGTTTCAACTTTGATGGTATACCTTGATAGGAGACAATTCGAACTAGTAAACATTATCTTTCTTTTTTTTACAACTATTTTACTAAAATAAATTGAAAAACCCGTACTATTTTACGGTCGTTTGTCTTAAAAGTTGAATAATTAAAAAACTAATCCGAACTTACAAAAAGTGAGATAAAGTTTACTAGATCACCTTATAAGTAACAAGCATGCCAAATTTCAAAAGCGTAGCATGGATACTTTTCGAGAAATAAACGTTTAAATTTCGGATTTTGTACAAAAATGAAAGGCTAGAAATCGGGCAAAATGTGTCCAGCTATACATCTGATGAATTAATCCAAATTTTTTGCTTGAATTCTATTGTCAAATACATTTTTAATCTGTCTAATGGGACACACTCAAATTCCTGTTTATTCTGGATAACTATTACACTAAGTTTTTTTCATCAAGGCGGTTTAACGTCCAATTTAAACTTAAAAAACTTGAGAATTGTTCACACCTGTGTAGATTACTTCACGGCGGGTGAAGTGTCACTGTTATAATTAGAAACAAAAATACGGATGTTTGCATGGTTTTGATCAGAAGGGGGTAGATTAATGTAAAGTAGTAGGACTAATAAATAATTAGCTTACCATAATACTGCGGAAATGAGTTTTGGAAAGGGAAATTTAACAGACAAAAATAATACTACCCAAGCCCAAGCTAAGGCAATCGTTTAATTGTTCCAGTGCCTCGGAAACCAAATTTTTAATCCTAATATTGAAGCACTTCTTTTTATAATTTTGATTTCATTTTTTCACCAAATGTTAGAGAAAATAGTGAATATTTGAATGAAGAAATAACTAGAGCCTATAGGCTTTGGGATGTAATCTACTACTGGATCTGCTCATAAGATTGTTTATATTAGTGGATCATTCTGTTCCTTGATATTTACGAAATTCAGAGAATATTGCAAATATGGAGAAGAGAAACTTTAGAAAGATAGAATCATCACAAAGGACCAAACTAGAATGTCTACAAAAGACTGACCGAAGTGTCGAGTAATGAGCCTAAGCCCTTACCTACACTGAATATGGGTCTCGAACTTGATCTCCATCCTGTCATATTGGCCCAATATAATTCTATCGGGTTGTGTAACTTTGTTGCCAATGCAACTACGCGCATACAACATCATGTCCGTTTACAACACGTGCTGGAAAATAATTATCTTTTGTCAGCGATAGTTTATAAATTTCGGCCAACCAACTGTCGAGACCTATAGTAAAGGTGAAATTTCCATTATGACGATGCTTTATTAGCATAGGAAAGCCTGTATAGCATCTGAACATAGACCAGTGGTTTATAAATACTGGGTAGATTAATAATTTTGCTTTGAATTTTTTTGATCATCATGACCCGAGGTCATTAACAGACGAAGAGAGTTATCCTGTGTGAAGGTGGCTGCTGTGTCGTATAAAAAGTGGTATGACTTGGTCTCATATGTCGAAAGTGTCAGGTTTCGATCGGGTTACAGATGAAATATACAACTTTTGGCTTTAAAGGAAACGGAGGAGTGGATTTACCATAGCGAATTTGAGGTAAATGAATACGGATGGATTACGGTTTACCAATTCAGGACAACAGGCTTCACCCCCCATCCAGCTGGAGTGTAATAATGCAGCGAGATCATGTGTCTCAGTTTATACATTCATGCATGTGCAGATATCCAGTGACAGTAATCGAGTCAAGGCCTCGTTTGAGAGAAATAAAGTATAAGTAGATCTTTTGCGACATCTGCAGAAATGAGACAACACAGCTGTATTTTAATGAAGATCCATCAATATAAAAATATATAAAAATATTTTTCGGACGAGAACAACACTGGTACATAAATTGAATGAGCATCAATGCTGTTAATAATACTTGGCAGTGTTATCCACAGGTGTCTGTTAGCTGAACTATCTGAGGGTTATGGTCCACGCTAAACAACACAAGGTGAATCACTCCCCCTCGACCTCCGACATAAACTGTGTACATTTTTACAGAAATCTGTTTACCTCTTTTTTTTTTATCCTAATTCATTCCATAATAGAGGCTTGTTGTGCATGCTGTCATCCAAAGATTCTCGTAAATCATCCAAAGACGGTGAATTTTAGCAACCTTAAAAATACTGTTACATTTTCAGCAGAACTTGGCAATCTCTGTTTTACTGCAGTTCAGCGCTCAAGGTGAGACTTGACGCTGATTGGTCAATAAGTCGAACAACAACAACAACAAAAACACGTGCCTTTTTGCTATGGCGGAATTAAAACACAGGGCACTTTTGTTGCTCTGTCGTGTGACTGTGTTTGATAAAAAGTGAATTTTCCTTGAAATATAGGTTTTCGAGTTGTTTTATTGACCAATCAGCGTCAAGCGTGGCCTAATCCGGGGCCACATGGAAATGCAGGTGCAAAGTTTCGTGAAATCAGGGGCATTGACTAATAAATGCCCAGTGTTACGTCCAGGGTTAAAAAAAAACATTTTCGAATTCCATTTTAGTTTTCCATGACCTGTAACAAAATTCAACCAGACACGAAATTCCATTACTTTCAAGACTTTTCTCTGGAAAATGTGGTTTTCACGACCCGCCATTTTCCTGTTTGGTTCTACACAAGTGGGGCTTGAGCAGACAAGCGAGGGCTGACCTAATCTCAGACATGACCATAATAACATTTAATTACAGACAACTCAAAGGTTGGTAATTCTCATATCAGTCAAGGGAGATAATACAGCAGAAAAAAGTGTGAGCTGATCAGAAACAAAAAGTTTTTTTTGCTTAATTACAGGATTCAACTGACCATACATTATGTATCTTCACTAACCAGACACAAGGGCCAGATAAGATCCATACCAGTACATGTATAATTAGCAAAGCAATGTACCATACATATGCTAATTAATGTAACAAGTAAGAGACAGTCTTTTGTATTAACCATTAGATTACCCTGATAACCAAATTGTAAAACATTTCAAAACAACGTTTTTCACCCTGGAAACTCACAGAGTCTTATTAGACCTGCCCTCCTGGTGCCGAGGGTCATATCATGTAGGGTATATTCAAAGGCGGCGACTTTGATGGGAGATGGGTATTAGTTTGATTTAAAGGTGCATAAAGGATAGACCCACCGGGTATGTAATATGTCTATAATAATTTCTTTATTTCCTTTATTTCAATGAAATATTGTCATGGTTTCCTGGTAATAAAATATGATTGAAACATCTCAGAGCAGGGGCGTCGGAAGCAAATTGGAAGTGGTACGGCCTTATGAGGCAGGGGGGCTACTATAATTGCACTTCAGGCGAGTGTCGAGAGACAGCCTGGGTCCCAGAAGCTCCTGGGGTCTAGATCCCGGAGACGCGTTCAGAGCGATTTCTGGTGAATAAAATCACTCTACAATGAAGTGTATTTTTAGTTCTTTCGTAATCCTTTTATCATGAAAACGCAATCGATGGTGGTTTTCTGCGATGCTGAATTAGAAAAATATATGTATAGTAAAGTAAGCTAGACATATTCGTAGCCGATATAATTATTATAGGTAGTGGGGTGTTAATTTATTGCAATTTTTTTTTTTTTGCGCAGAAGTGGTACGGTACCTACCGTACCGCTTCCGACGCCCTTGCAGAAGAGTTAAGTGCCACATATTACTTCTTTTGCCCATAGACCAGTCCAGTCACCAGTCACCACCATAGACCAGTCCAGTCACCACTTCGAAAATTTTAGATCAATGATGACGGCATATTTGTCAGTCAAATTTCACTGGTCAATGAAAATGCACACAACTAAAGAAATGCCCCCTTCGTTTCTGTTCGATCCAGAATTCTGAATACTTCAACGTAGATTATTTTGAATATTTCCACCACTGATACACATTGATAGCTAGGCCATCACGCAGAGAAGAGATGGAACTGTTAAACAAGCTAACATTATATCTGTTCTGCTACAGGTAGTTTTCCCTGCTCCTCACCCTCTCTTTTGCCAATGTGGTATGGCTGAACATTTTTTGAAAATGAAGTTAAACCCTATTCACTCACTCACTCTTTTTTCAGCAACTTCAAATACATCAATAATTCAATCACAGAAAGTGAACTTTTCCACCAATAAATCAAGGGGTGATCAAATTTATTGGAACCGGAAGTTGACAAAATGGTCCAAAATCAAGCAAATAATTCTTAGTAATTTTACTGAGTTTGGAGGGGAATCAAAACAACTGATTCAATTTTGTCCACAAAAATGGGGGTGACTGAATTCTAATAGGATGGTTGAATTATTAGAGGAATTATCGTACTGGTGATGGGTTAAAAACCCTGCATGAATCATCAGCCCTCACAATTTGCCGTGGTAAATGCTGGGGTAAAATCACTTAGCGACGGCACTTTTATTGCCGTTGGTCGCAACGTGACGTTGTTGTTGTTGTCAATAAAAAAAATTGGGCCGATGGTAAAATACGTCTCCTTGAACTGCCTATTCTTGCGAATATATTTGGTTTTAATAAGCGAGACAGCTTCTGATGTTGTGGTTGTCTGATTGCATTATTTGGAGACAACGGTCGGCACAAAAGCACTTTTCCAAGAACGGAAAGCCAATCTGCAGGTCTTCAATTGAATGTCTGTCGCTCTCCAGCAGTATTCCTCCGCTGGCGTAACTTGCTCATCGTCGCAATAATATAACACAGGCGATCGCATTAGACTGTAGTACTCTCTGTTAAATCAAGATATGAACAGACAGTGATAGGGTACTGTTCCAGCTGTCTCCCCTTCAGTGATTGGTCATTCGACCAAGCCATTTTAAACTAAGACGAGCATTCTCATTGGATCATTATTTATAGGAGCCACCCCAATCTTCATACACAACCACGTGACTGTCTCAGTTGACCGATGACATAGCGTGGCCTCGTTTTCGATTTCGAAATCTGGCGTCTAACTGGGAAAATGTTGTTGTTGTTGCATCAGCCGATCATTGGCCCTCCGTAGAAGGGTCCAATACTATAGGCTAGCGATCGCATATGCGGAGAGTGCTCTGGGGAATGGTGAGGGCTACGATGAAGGGGAATTCACATAAAGGTAGCATTATGTATTATTGTATTATGAATAGCATGGTAACCTGAAACTGAGTAGTAATTTTGAATCAATTAATTACCACTAAATATCTTATATACTCCATGTTTTCATACATTATACCGAAGATAATGTGCGAGATATGAGATATTTATAGTATCGTACTCCACGTAAGCCCCTGCAATTGCCATTCTCCTGTGCAGCGGTCAAAAAGATAGCACGTGAACAACTGGTCAGCTGATCAGTAGAGCCTACTAATATGCTATGACACAAATACTTGGGGGAGGGGGGGGCAACAGGTTATGGAAGATATCTTTCAACAAAAGTCATTGCTTCTCTCGGAAACTTCTGCTCGAATAAACGACACTCTTTATACTTTCTACATTAATGAAACATTATTACGCTTTCAGTGGATTGCATATCTATTTCATTGAAGAATCAGACACCAGTTTTAGAAAAAAACTTTCGCCACAAACACCCCCCTCCCCCTGCTGATCTCACTATTTTAGACTGACCTGCAGCCTGTCTAGACATAGAACCGTGCCCCTGACCCGTCCATAGAAATCTACAGAGTGTAGCTTAATTCAGCATTGAGAGGGCATCATCCGAACGCATGGCACGACCATACGTAGAAACTTCTGCTCGTAGCCATGCGGTAACGGGTGATATCTGAGTGTAATAGGGCGTTTCCCAAATGGTCACATCCGATTGGTCCCGTTAGCTCCGACATCGGCGCAATCACATTCATAAAACGAAGACACACCTCCAGAAAGCGATCGATTGAAACGATCCCTTGGTGGGCCTCGGAGTGCCCCCATCACTAAATAAAAAGCATGTCATTTTCCTGTGAACTGTCGCCAATTTTATTTTTTACAAATATGTTAGGCCGCTTGTAATATGATTTTTCTTAAGGAAAACAAAGAAGCATGCTCCATTAGAGTGAGAAATAAAATAGCTAATTCACACAACTTCGGTTTGGTCTCCCACAGTCTTGCGCCTCGAGCATGTCGAGCGCTTAAATGAAATTGACACGTCTCCTGTCTGAGATTTCCAGGTCAAGGTATTTGAATACGGACAATTTCATTGGCTCGTTTAAATGGAGCGGACATGCGACTTGATGCTTGGGGAAGCTGACATCGGGCGAAATACACGGAGAATGAAGACATTGAGCTAAGGGTATGTTAAGTGAAACGTGAAATGCCCTTAGCAAGCTAAGATGTGAGAGGGGAGAGACTGTATTGTAATCAGCGTACATGACTGAGGGGCTACAAACTAAGCTGTGATCTCGGAGAGCAAAACAAAACGGGGGCGCTCGATTTTGGCACCAATGCATAAAATTAACACGTCTAGCAACACGAGTTGTCAATAATAATTTGATGAAAACATTACAAACAAGAGAGGGAGATTAAGTTAGTGATTAAAATAATGCACTATATAGCGTTTCTATTGAACTAAGACGCCTCCTGAAAAAAAAATAGGTTCGCAGCACTGGTGAAGTCAAATCACTCGAGGACAACCTCCCTGCCCCCTTACCCGCGAACTTAGACACTGAAACAAGTAAAACGCTATAAGACAACATTTTAAGATGTACTCGAGTATTGTAACATATATATTATCAAAGTAACAAACCAAAGACTGAAAAATAATATCACGAAAAACATGAAATATAGTCGCTATCAAGGATGAGCTCAAGAACTCTTTCTTTAGGATGTGTACGTTGGTCGGACAGCGGAAGGATATCTTTAAGCTTTTGCTGGGGGAAATTCATGCCTATATAATGTATCTACTACCGTAGATGACATAAAAAATAAATGACCAATTTTGACCCTCTAAGGAGACAGCTATCCTTAACAGTTTTTAACATTGCCGCCAATGTAAATTATAATAGTGGTCCGACCCCAAATTGTACATTGTGTGCGATCCAGGGGAGACTACTCGAATCAGTAACTGTATCAATGATCTCGTGGCGTATTCTCCCCATCCTGGTATGTGATCCCTTATCGAAGGCGGCAAATAGTCCACTCTTGTGAAACATAATCTATCAGATATTTTAGCCTGCCCACTGGACCGATACGCAAGGGGGAGACAGCGTAGTTTATGCCAGTAAACAAACGGTATCTATTTTTTTAGGCGGACAGATTGCAGCCCGGGCTAGCCACCTCACTCAAGACTCCACATGACGTCGATTTCGGTAGTTTTCGAAATACGTCCATTTAAGTGCGACAGCTGTAAAATCATTTTACGATACTGTAAAATGGACGACAGGTTTACCGCAAAACGCAGGAGTTTGGAACTACTTGGCGGATTTTCAAACTGTCAAGGTATGATTGGGTCATAGAACAACAAGGCACTTTATTTAGAACAAAAATGGCAAGAGCATCTGTTATTCAGCATTAGTTTAAAGTATTTAAATACTTCTTATATAAATCTTTGGCACGAACACTTCACAAGAGTCTTCCTGATTAGACTAGAAGTTTAATAACAAATCTATAAATTGGAGGACCTGGACCTATAGTTCAATAGGCATATCGTGGGAACGGAAGTATGAAATACCAGATATAGGATTGAGATATCCTAAACATATTATAAACTAGCATGCTCAAATATTGTTATGTAAATTCTGAAATATACAGGCCGGAACAACTCCTCTCTTACAGATCATGATACATTTTCGGCAATATAATTTCCCATCGTCTCACAGCATAAGAAGTATAGAATACCGGAACATCTTTTGGACTATTGTCTGCAATACTATGGTCCATCCATCCTCGGCAAGGTGCGTATGACATTCATATGATTTGATGAGTGGAATACAGTGAAATACGGCGTATTGCACAAACTTCTCAATCATGTGATCCCTTGCAGAATAGCATTCGTTGTTGGACGTAGACGGATCAATAGTTATGGAACAAAGTCAAAGTAAACATATTTGAAATTTTAACAGTCTCAACTGATAATGTCAATATCTACAGGGTAAACGGTCAAACTGTTTGAAATAACTTTCCGGATCTTGAGTCAACAGTATCAAGACAAAATAAATACAGGTAACCAATATATCTGCTGATAATGCCTACGGCATGTCTAACTTTCGGCGACTGCCGCGCGGACTTGAATCCAGTCCAAAATGTCTAACTGGTGATTGGGGTGTTCCAATACCCCAGTAAAGCGGATGCGTATGCATTTACATTCTGAATTTAAAGATTCCACTGTCACAGAGACGCTCACGCATCGTTCTTGTATAGTTTTATAATAAGCAAACCCAGACATTAGTCAGTACGACCTAACGCGTGCAAGCAGAACATTTCAAGTATTGAAATGAGTTCTTTCGGGTGATGTTGCAGTAAATATATATTATCAGGATACTGTGCTGTTCCTAGGTCGATACGACGAGCCAAACTCCGAGATGGATGGAGCTGATACAAATTGCGGGAACAATACAGTATCCTGATAATAAAGTATCTATCGGATTGTATCCTTTAGTTGAAGCAAATCCTGCTGCGTCTAATATAGATAACTGGCTCGTCACTGTACTCCCGGGCACACCACTTCTATCCTCACACGCGGACCACGTCTTCTTGCGGAGCAGAATCGCCGAATGCATCGTTCTTTCTTATTTCTTCTGCATGCTTGACACAGAGCAACGATCAGATTGGCCGAACCTCTTCCTACAAAATAAAGACATATTTTATAGCGTTCTTATACCTCTGATTAATCCGTACATCCGATTGGTCAGCTAAACATAATTGCGACCGAAAAATTTGCATTAACGTCCGCAAATTGTTTCAACCTTCTACGCGATCGCTTTGGTTCGTCTGTTTCATGAACACCTGGCGACCACTTGGGCCCCAAGGCAGTCTCGAGTACAGCAAATGGGCGATCTAGGATGTGTTATGTAACATCAAATGTGATTAAATTAAATGTTGCTACTTTACGTTGGAAAGGTGAGCGAGTGAGTAGGATTTAACGTCGTTTTTAACATTGTTTCAGTCATATCACGACGGTGCCTACATGTGCCAGAACACGAGAGTGTCCACAGTTCCTATTATTCTGGACACTGATCAGCCCAGTCAGTACAGCACCCGTTCACCCATCCAAGTATTGACCGAGCTCAACGCTGCTTAACTTCGGTGATCTGACGAGAACCGGTGTGCCCAACGTGATGCGCCGTTGGAAAGGAACTGAAGTGGAATTAGAATGGGAATAACCATGTTATATTATAGTATTTGTTAACGTTAATGCTGGTTTTATAGTCGCAAATATCCTTTCAATCAATTCCACTCGTGCGTTGTTGGTAAAACTCAATTTACGACAGTAAAACCAGCATCAACATCCGCAAGTACTAAAATACTACACATTTTTCCCTAAATGCCTTCAGTGGAACAAGAAAATTCATAGAGAAAGTGTGTTATATGAAAAAGAACGAGTTCTCTAACGTAGCATTGGTGGAGGTTGTATCCATGGAAGAAGCTGGAGACTGGGTATCTTCTCATATTTTTATTGCTTTTAAACTTAATGGCAAAATGATCATACATGTAGGTTCTATTAAAATATACGTATTCTTGCTTCAATGGCAACTACCTGTTCATTGGCCTGAAAAAGCCCTGACATACTTAACAAGAGCCCAAGGGGCTTCAATATACGCCCGTATGTCTGGAATTACATTGGTCCAAATTTCAAGGTTGTTTAATAGCCTTGATTCCTATTGGTAGCTAGCAATCCAGAGAAAGGTCTTCAATTTTGTGCTTCTGAGAATGTAACATATATCACATCTTATATTGAATGATCAACTAAAATGAGCTTAACTCTTGGTAACTAGTTGACCTTAGAGCAAGAGCCGAGAGTTCACATATCCTACACTGAAATCGACAATAGTCAAACACAAGAAAATAGTTTTCCTGCAAATGGATTTCTCTCAGACGAGAAAAATTTTCACGAAGGAAGGAGAAAGTGATGAAGTAAACCTTTGTTTTTGAGTTAATATTAAAACAGGTATGAATGTCATAAAGGACCCCTCTCCCCGTTAAATTAGTAAATGTATGGTTTTTATTTCACAACAGTTTAACTAAATGTAGCTGTTTCAAACACGGCAGGCAACCCCACAGGACAATTGCCATATACATGTAGGGGAGAGAACTCTGAATATTTCAACCTAACACATATAGTTAGCTAAACTTGGTTCAGTTTTGGGGGACTGTGACCTTGATCATTGACAAATTGGTGTATGGCTCCTCTTGCCATGCGAGTAAGGTATATGGTATTCAAAGTTTGATAACAATCCATACCTTGAAACTAGAGATATCGCATGGACAACAAATGTTAACGGATGAATGGACAGAACCCAACATCGCATTACATGACCTCGTCTTCGACAGGCATATGAAAATGTGACTTTTAATAATTTCCTGATTTTGGGGTCACAGTGACCTTGACCTTTGACCTTGCCTTAATTTTGGTACACGACACATCGTCTTCCCTCAATGTATCAATGGACACACAAAACAACATGATTTTTATGAGTTTCATGATTTTGGGGGTCACAGTGACCTTGACGTTCCTTGACCTACATTTTGGTATGTGACACATCATGTCCCCCCAATGTATCTACTGACACAAAAAAAGTAATTTTCAAAGATTTCTTGATTCTGGAGTCAATTGACCTTGACCTGAATTTTGGTACATGACAAACCGTCTCCCCGTAATTTCTCAATGGACACAAAAACCATGATTTTTAACAATTTCACATTTTTGGGGTCACAGTGACCTTGACCTTTGACCTTGACCTACTTTTTGGTATGTGACACATCGTGTCCCCCTATTGTATCTACTGAGACAAAAAATATTTTTAATAATTTCCTGATTTTGGGGTCACAGTGACCTTCGACATTGACCTAATTTTTGGTATGCAACACTTCATTTCCCCCTATTGAATCCACTCACAAAAAAATCGTAATTTTTAATGATTTCCTGATTTTTAGGTTACACTGACCTTTGACCTTGATTCTGGGGTAACAGTGATCTTGACTATTGACCTGGATCCAAATTTGGTACATAACAAAACGACCACCCGTAATTTCTCAATGGACTAAAAAATCATCATTTTTAACAATTTCACGATTGTTTGGGTCACAGTGACCTTGACCTTTGACCGTGACCTATATTTTGATATGTGACACATCGTGTTCCCTAATATATCTACTGACACAAAGAAATGTTATTTTTAATAATTTTCTGATTTTGGGGTCACAGTGACCTTTGACCTTGACCTACATTTTGGTATGCGACACTTCATTTCGCCCTATTTGAATCCACTCACAAAAAATTGGAAATTTTTAATGATTTCCTGATTTTTCAGTCACACTGACCTTTGATCTCTGACCTTGACCTACATTTAGTATGCAACACATCGTTCCCCCCTAGGGCATCCACTCACCAAATATTAGAACTGTAGATAGAAAACTGTTAATGATTTCCTGATTTTAGGCAACAGTGACCTTTGACCTCTGACCGCGACCCCAGTTTTGGTACGCGACACATCGTCTCCACCTAGCGTATCCACTTACAAAAAAATACAACTGTGGATAGAAAACGTTCACAGATATAGACCGGACACGAACACTTCAGTGATTTCCTGTTTTTTTAGGCCAGTGACCTTTGGTACGCGACACATCGTCTAGGGTATCCACTCACCAAAAATTGGAACTGTAGATAGGAAACTGTCCCAGATATAGACCGAACACGAGAACCGGACAGACGGACGGAAACCGCCATCACATAATACGTCCGCCTTTTGGCGGGCGTATCAAAACTTAATCATTGTTTTTTCTTTGGCAAATTCCACATGCAACAGTATCTGAGAAGCTTTGCGAGTCTTCATCAACGCGGCAAATCAGTCCTTGTGGATTATTACAGTGCTATACATGTATTATAATATACGTGGCGGAGTCAAAATAGTATAACCGCGTACAAGCGCTGTGATCGAGAGGTTGTTTCATTGTTTTTGGAGCTGCTTGGCGTTCTTTAACATGCAGTTGAAATTTGCGCAACCATAAAGCAATGGCATATAGAAATTCCAATGGGTACAAACCGCGCACCGCGTCTATATACAGAAAAGGACGAAAGATTAATCATTCACCACGAGTTATATAGACGATCTCCTTATATTAATACTCGCTATATCAATTTAACGGTGAAGGATATGTATCCACCTTCACTGGATTTGAAACATATTTGGACACAATATCTATTTGAAATTTGGCAACACAATATATCAGCAGCATATAGGTATTCCAATGGGTACTAATTGTGCACCCCTGTTGGCTGACCTATATCTGTTCTCTTATGAATATGACTATATGCAGGCGCTTTCAAAAACCTATCCATTCAAAGCCCGTTCCTCCTCATTCACCAAACGCTATATAGACGATCTTCTCGCTGTAGATAATCGCTATATAAATGACGCAGTGAAGAATTTTTTTCCACCTTCACTGGATTTGAAGGAAACTACAGACAGCCCCACAGGCACATCATATTTAGATCTATATCTCTATAAAAATGAAGCGGGCATTCTCTCTCGTCGACTTTATGACAAAAGAGATGATTACAATTTCGACATCGTAAACTATCCCTTTCTGGATAGTAATATTCCAGTGGAACCTGCATATGGCGTATACATATCTCGCTTAGTAGCATTTGCTAGATCCTGTGTTAAATGTGATGATTTTAATCAACGTCACAAAACATTGTTGCAGAAACTTATAAAACAGGACTATTCCACCAAGCGCCTCCACTCAAAGTTCTCAAATTTGGCGATACATATCGCATGCTGATAGCAAAATACGAACGTAGCGTGCAAGATCTATGGCGCTACGTTTCGTAACATGTGTCTAATTCCGCTTAACCCGGGGCTAGGGGCCGTATGAGCCCATGAACTTCAAGATCCTCATGGTACTCATATGAACAGTCACAATCAAAGCGTGACTGAGGTACATCATTTTTAGATGACGACTCTATAACGAATATTATGGATTAAGAATACTGATCAGCGATACGGATTTGATATTTTTGGAACATCATGATGTCTTGCCGGCATCATTGAAAACTGTTGACCGCTTCTCTCTTGCAGGAAACAAGCCTATGTTTATGTATACTATGATTGTCTTTTTGAATTTGGTGCTAATACTGTTACATGGAATATGGAATAGGTCTTTGGATTATGGACGCGGATATTCTCTAATGGACGACGGCTGAATTATGAATGACGGACTAGACGCTTGTAATTCAGATAAGTGTGCTCACTAATCTCCGCAAATTATCTCCCAATTATACAGCACAACTGTTGTGGCTAACAGCTTAGCGTCGTAAAAAGGGCTTAACGGTCCACCTAAGAACAATCAAAGTCTGATAACAATCCACTTAAACTGCGTCATGATGGATATCTGTCATCATCATCACATTTATCGTAAGAGGGGGGATATTTCCAACCAAGGCTTCTCTGAAGGATAATCGAGACATATGGCCAAGGCAGATTACATCCCAACAAGACAGTGAGTGGAACGTATCACAATCTTTTGATCAATGGACATCAGATGTAGGAGAGTATAAAGGGATTTTTTGCGAATCAGTTCGATATTACTCCTTGGCAGAGTATCGAGATGCGAAATCGGCCAAGCTGCCCATTAGTTGAGGCGGGCATTCGGACAGTAACGTTGACGAAATCATCGAGAACGATAGAGCTGAGTGTTTTGAGGATTAGTAACAAAAGGATATATACCCGTTGAGAGATAGATAGCTTGAAAACAGTTGGATTTTTGTTATCAAGTGGATCACGTCGATATCAGAGTATGTATATGACGGTGTTTCCTCCTCTCTTACGAGTCCTATTTCGTTCGAGGACGATCATCGACTAAGCACTCTGTGTTCCAGTTTCACTTTGACTGTTAAATTAATTGAGTTATATCCGGGAACGGTGTCAGTGGCAAAAAAAGGAGAACGTGACATTATAACCTGAGCGATGGCATAATGATGTGTCTGGAGTTAATTGATGCACACACTTGGTTTGTATGGCAAATCAGATGGCCCTACATTTGAGACTGCGTAGTATCCTGAAGTACCGGCGTTCCAAACACTCTCAGAGATCTTCCACTGCGCAAGTCTGTACTCTACACCAGCCTTGCGAGCGAGGTAACCTATACTATAACCTAGAAATTCTCAGCTGAAGGGCTAGGCTATTCCGGGTTATCGCACTCAGCCGAAATCACTTCGCTGAACCTAGAAATTCCCGGCTGATGGGCTAGGCTGTATCGGGGTTATCACACTCACCCGAGATTACTCCCCTATATATTTCATTCTTTGGAAATTTTCTTTTAACGACATCGCGTGACATTCGAGCTGCACACGAAACATCATCATCCGATTTACCTATTTGAAGAAGAGTCTAACACTGTAAATACCAAGGTCATCAGCGTCAACAGTTGAACACCACAGATAACCATGTCATCGAAAATTACAATAATTTAAGGTAATTATTGTGGATGCATCATGGAAAGGAATGCTGATAAGTTAACCCTGGATGGATAATTTGCTTTAAACACTTATTTTTGAACGCTTAAATCGTAACACTCCTCAATTTTGGTATATAAGATCCCCCAGGTCACATTTGCACTGTACTGGCTTGAGAGGCCCTTTCCCCACTACTGCTAACAATTACTCGGAACTTAGCAGATAATTTATTTTCTCATTTCGTATATATTTCATTTGCCATTTTAGCCGCAACTCCAACCCGATCAGTGAGGGTCAAATCCTCGCTGAATCGTACCACGTCCTTGGCAAATTCTCGATCCACTTAGGATTACTTCAACCTTACGCTGGCATTGTAGCTCAGGCTGCTACAATGCAATGCCGTAAATATTCAGCATTTGGGACATTGATATTCCGGACTAAACAAAGATAATACCGTTACTCGAATTTGATGACAATGGCTAACTTGTATTCATAATCTCAACATGGCACTGGTTAAGGGGAAGGGCGATCTGAGAGATTTTGACATTTTTTTGCGAAGTCGATATTTCCAAAAAAAGATGCCAAATTATCAAAATCACATAATTTCATGTCAGGAGAATACCATGATAATAGACTATTTTCTTGAACTGACTCGAAAAAATCACTTTGTGGAGCAAAATTGACCAATAATGTACTAGTGCATTTCTCGAAGTTAAATTTGGAAAATAAAAAAAATGTTTTACTCACGCATAATGTTGAAAACATCACTTGACTGAGGTCCAGCTGCGAAGAGCTACTAAGATTTGTTAGAATATAGAAAACTCAGTCGGAATTTGTTCTGGCTTCGCAGCATTAACTTAACACCTGTCAATCAAAGTCAGGCTCAATGACATTGAAGAGCAGTGATCTGTCGTTTATGTCTTGTTGTTGTTGTTGTTGTTGTTGTTGTTGTTGTTGTGGCACACGAGCTACTGGTGTTAACTGATCCAAGATTACACTGTCATCATGAACACCTATTTTTTATCAAAAAATGTCACCAGAACTTGCGATCGATTCGTTGTGTGGGACCAATCTTCGCATATAACCAAGTCTACACGTACCGTAAATATAGTATTTAACATTCTGTTGGATTTGGAAAACCTTCCATTTCCCTCTGTTCTTTTCGCGAAATGGCAATACCAGACTTTCGAGAGACTTCTCGAGGGGTTTCATCGTTCGTCCTCCAGACGAAATCGTTCGCTAATAAACTGAGAGGAAAAATTTTCTTCACCGAAAAAAGTGACGCATAAAGCAGCTGTTTACCAAAATATATGCAAAATAGCACGGACCATGCATTACATCATTTGCAATTGCTCAGCTGAACCACTGATCAATGCATGATCCGTGGCTGAACAAGTACAATGATTGCGATAGTCGACGTATTTGAGATTTCAGAGCACGAATATTCACGGACCTAACAACAGTATGTTGAACATGTGATTGTTTTCATCTCAGTGCGAACAGCAGGTAGGAAATGTCGAATATGCTTCATTGATGACTTTAACATTATCAAAGATCGCAAAGCATAACTCGACTTTTATGAAAACATCTATAAAGTACTGCCATTTCAAGTGGCTCATTGCCAAATGCTCTGTTGTTTTAGACGAATGTTTGGTCATGTGTATAGCTGCTATATAAGGTACCGATTCATCGTAGTAGAACCCTTTCATCATTATTCGTGAGTAAAACAGTGGCTTAAACACTTTTTATTTCCCAATATTCACTTCGAGAAATTCACTACATTAGTCAGTTTTGCTGCACAAGTAATTTTTCGAGTATGTTGAAGGGAATAGTTGTATTTTTGTGTTGAATGGTGTTTAGTATCATTCAGACATGAAATTATGTCTTTCTGACAATTTGGGGCGTGTTTGAAAATGGTCGGTGAATTTGCAAAATGTGCTAAATTCTATTGATCCTTAACAATACATATCTACGTGGCCTGTTCGCCGACATGGTATGAAGAATGACCAGAAATGAGACTAATTTAGAATACTTCTATGACAATTTTCGAATACAAAATTGTCCTTGCCTGTGTTTTCCTGTATTCTGCCAGTTATATTTTATTTTAATAAAATAACTTATTCTTTCTAAGAATGACTGCGTTCGAACTAACGTAATAATACTTACCATGTGTGTTGCCCCTTAATGCTCCAGGCCTCAGCCGCGATGGCCTTCGCCAAATTCTGCCCCCTTCCAATACGGCGGCTTCTTCCGCTTCCACTGCTCCTATATCTGCCGTGGAAATAACACGGCCGTTAAAAATCGTCTTTGCGTAACAAACACGTCGATGTGCGTTAGTTGTTAATAGTCCGACGCTCCTATTTCCAATTCCAGTATCGCCAATAACTGTACAAAGCCAAGCGATGAGGAGCGAACAGGCGAACAAAAATTTCATGTTGAAAATTTTGAGAATTATGCGAGATGTGTTACTCTTCCCAGCTGTCTGACAAACATTCGATGTCATTCTGACCGTGATTAACTGTAGTGTGTTTGTGTAAATCTACACCGACGAATTCTCGCCAGGACTTCGACATACATGTGAACATTCCCAAACAAACAATAGCGCCATCTGGGGTTAATTCCGAATTCCTAAAATTGAAATTGTCCACGTGCTCAAGCAAGCACCGTATCGGCACGCAGACACACGTTTGTAACTCAGTTTAAGCCCTGCCATCAAGTCAGAACTTTTTTTTTCTAAATTCCTTGATCGATTTTTGTCAATGCGAGTCAGAGTGAGTAGGGTTTAACGTAACTTTCAATAATTTCTCAGTTATATCACGAGCTGAATATGACATTTTCCCACCTCTAACTAAAAAGCCTATGTACTGGTAGTTATTATATAACAGGATACATTCACCTATATAAGTGTCGAATGTTAATGTTTATTGCAGAGACAAAGATAGCAAGTGTATTAAACAAAGATACTTCCGCATTCATATTCACACTTGGAAAACAGGGCACGTTCCCAGTTAACTACGTCCAGTTATCACCACTTGATAACAACTGACAATTATACAAATGTGTCCAGGTTAGTACAAAAAAATCCATACTAGTCGACATCTGATCGCCCACAGCGACCGGTGGGTGGGTATCTGTGCGTCCGTGCGATCAGATTGTTTTCACTTTTTATGACGGGAAAATTACATGGGATTTACCCTTTTCACCGGCGCCTATAGTGCCCAACACCACCAGCATTCCAGTGGTTTTATACGGATATCAACAACATCCTTTTAACCTCAACAACACTTTATATATATCACAATCTCAGTTTGTGATATTCCTGTTTAAAGTATTGTTTGTTCCCAGATCACATGCGTTAAGAGACAGTAGGTTCTCTCGTGCATTTGAAATTATAGGGTTAAATCGGCAACAAAAAAAACGATTGACTGTTTGATCTCAAATTGACAATAGATTTTCACAAGAACTTCATCAATTGACATTATTGTGTGAAGTAATACCGTTACATTAGATGAGATATATCCGGGATATAAGTTAATTCGTGGTAATCCATAATCAATTTGACGAGCCCAACGGCTTTCCTTGGAAGGTTAAGAATAATACCTCAGCATTAGGCTGAGGAAACGGATAAAATACTGGAGAATTGTGTTGAGTTATTTATAACAGGTGCTGCTCATCGCGTTTCCACTTATTCTATGTAAGAATTTCAGTTTAAAAACATTTAATATGATTTTTCTCAAGATATTCAGAATAGCCTTTATGGCGTCACATCCCTAAATAAATTGTTGTTGCTCTGTGCTTCCTGATACAGGAACAGAACACGTGATTCGTTCAGTGTGTTTAATATCGTTTGCGTAGCTGTACGATCCGGTACAGAAACAGATAAAAGATTTCTTTAGTGTCGATAATATTAGCTGTACAGTTATTGGATCAGCATAGAATAAACAGGTTAAACAGAGACATATTAGTCGCACTGAAATAAAGAGTAGACGTGTGCAGAACGAAAATCGAGTTAAATGGAAAAAATGTCGCAAAAAAATCCGGTATTGCGTGAATGACATCTGTGAAATGTACAAATCACAGATGGTGATTCCCTGAAATGCCCTGTCACATATTTAACTATTATGGCATTTCCTTTTGCTTCTGCTCCGTTTGGACTGAGCGACTTTTACGTAAACCATTCAATCAAGATTTTATTGTTTAGCTTGTAGACGTATGGTAGTAGTAGGGAAAGTGGATTTCAAGCCCCCTTTTCCAGGGAGGTAACTCTTGGTGCCCTTTTTTCCAGGTTAAAGTAGGGTTGAAATCGCCTTTCACCTCTGTGGCGCCAGGGGGCGCCACCAGCTCAAGGTCACGTGGAGGTCAAAAGTAGTTCCGGCAACCTTTAACCTTTGTATTCTTCCGCGGTCTGGTGGTGATGCCGTCACTTCCGCGGACAGAAAGTAGTCCCATGTCAACCAAGTGACTTCCAATGTTAATGTATACGGGAAATGCCTAAAAAGAGTATGGGAATAGACGTTTTGTGACCGGGGTGGGTCCCTAGTGCACCGAATGGGTCGAGTGAGGTGTCAAAGTGAAGCGCTCCTCGAGGGCCATTCAGTCATGGGTGGGTGCATGTAAAATTAGGATTTTTTCCCGAAAATATAAAAAGCGAAACACGGATTTTACCCCTAAAATAGGGGAAAATCCCTATCAACTCTAGCCAAAAGGGCTAGTATCGGTCCCCGGGCTTATCGGAGCCTGCCTATCAAGTCAATGGGGTGGGTGCATGTAAAATTAGGATTTTTTTCCGAAAATATAAAAAGCGGAACACGGACTTTACCCCTACAATAGGGATCTGTATTATACAATATAAGGGAAAATGCCTATGGGGATGGTCAATTTTTTTGTGGGCTTTACTATGGGTTGTGGGGTCTCGTTTTTCTCGTCTCGCCGAGAAAAACACAATGGGAGGGGTCCGGAGCGAATCGGTGAAATTTTTGGGAAAAGTCACCGAGGTCTGTATATAGGCTCATACTGGCTATATGGGGGGAGGGGTGGTCAATTTTTTTTTGTGGGTGTTACTATGGGTTGTGGGGTCTCGTTTTTCTCGTCTCGCCGAGAAAAATACAATGGGAGGGGTCCCGGAGCGAATCGGTGAAATTTTTGGGAAAAGTCACCGAGGTCTGTATATAGGCCCATAGGCTGGCCATGGGGGATAGGTCCAACCTGGGAAATTCACACACGTTCATTGTGATATGGGTTGCTTGGTTTTGTTTTTCACGTCTCGTCATTTAGAACATGATGGGAAGGGTCCCGGAGCGAATCGGTGAAATTTTCGGAAAAGTACTGGGTAGGGCTGTATATAGGCCTATAGGCTGGCTATATGGGGGGATAGGTTCAACCTAGGAAATTCACACACGTTCATTGTGATATGGGTTGTTTGTATTTGTTTTTTCTCGTCTCGTCATTTAGAACATGATGGGAGGGGTCCCGGAACGAAACCGTGAAATTTTTGGAAAAGTACCGGGTAGGGCTGTATATAGGCCCATAGGCTGGCTATATGGGGATATAGGTTCAACCTGGGAAATTCACACACGTTCATTGCGATATGGGTTGTTTGGATTTGTTTTTCACGTCTCGTCATTTAGAACACGATGGGAAGGGTTTCGAATTGAAACGATGAAATTTTTGAAAAAAGTTCACCGGGGCCTGGATAGGCCCATATAGCTCCATACTGGCAATGGGGGTATAGGCCCATACTGGGTGAACGTTTTGGGGTCTAGGTGAACCCCTAATGGTCCGATGGTGTCGTCTGAGGTCTTATTTTGAAGCTCTCGTGGAGTTTGTAATGTATCGACTCATGGTTCGTCCGTGTTCAAGAGTCTGCGCATGCGTAGTCTGGCCGTAGTATAGAAAGCAGGCATTTTGGGGGCGCGTGGCAGTGTGTTTGACCCACCACTAGGGGTCCGTGTTTGTGGTTGGGTGGTGTGGGTTGTGACGTCACTTCCGGGTTTCACCTCCGAACCCAGAAGAGTTCGAATTTTTTCCGTACACGTAGGGTCCGGATTTTCAACATCCAAGATTTCCCCGACCCGGCCCGGCCCGGCCCGCCCCGGCCGCAGCGCGCGCGCGCGGGTTCTCCGGCCGCAGTGCGCGCGCGCGCGTCATCACCGGAAGTGCGTGGGTGAATCCGCAGCGCGCGCGCATGAAGACCCTCATACATACCCCAATGCAGGCGCAGACGTGAAGTGCCCGGATGATAGACACGGATGTCACCGAGAAAAACACATACAACTCGTCACATACAGTCGCCCCCCTCAAGACCCTCATACATACCCGAAAAGACACGGACGTTACCGAAAAGACAGGGACGTCACCGAATAGACACGAACTTCACCGAAAAGACACGGACGTACCCGAAAAGACACGGACGTACCCGAAAAGACACGAAGGTGAACGACATTGTGGAAAATCCCCACAGACAGGTCAGTAGATGTCCTATCATGTTCAAAGGTTACGCCCCATTCACGCATAATAAAAGGATTGATCTGTAATCTGTGTTGTTGTTGCTCTCTTTTTTGGACTAACCCATCAGAATAGTACGTATAACGGACTACACCCGTAGAGCTACGTCTAGGCGGCCATGTGTGACACGGTCTATAAAACACGTCTCTCTGGATCCTACACCTTCATTCCTACGGTTTCACAGCCATGACGGACACCCGTCCCTATGCGACTCGCATTTTACAGCATTCGACCGTGGTTAATTCAGTCACGAGTTACCGAGCAGTGGTTCGGTCCATGTTTTCAGATGGCGACGACAACGAGGGGCGACGCCAGATCCTGAACGAGTTCACAAAAGCGGTCCTCGACAGAGTGCACTCGATGGAGAGGTATGCCATCACTCACCACTACTGGACTATGACAGCCATCCTTGATGCTCGGGCTATGGACCACGAGCGCTCACGCCGGAATCAGCGACGGCTGGTTGGCCTAGTCGTGGCCTGTGCCCTATTGACCCTGGCGCTGTGGCATTGACAGTGGCACCTGACTATAAATACGAGGGTCAGACACAGTGTGCGTCATTCACCGATCGTCATTGGGTCAACCATGTCACCAGTTCTACGAGCCATCCTCCCCCTTACACCCCGGGTGGGGTTACACGTCTATGAAGATAAAGTCACCCTCGTGGAAGACCGTGGAGATGTTTGCTGGTCGCGCGCTGAGACCGTATCGAATACGGTTACGCTACGCCGTGACGGCTGGACCAAATTTAAACGGGTGTTGAGCGGCGAGCTCGACGGACACCTCATCCACATAGACAATGCCATCTACGTACACCGTGGACACTTCTTCCCACGCCTGGGCCGCTACCAAGACTCTACGCGAGGCTTCACCCTAGACCCCGATCTGTGGACAGCCTTCGAGAAAGTGGTGCCTATCGTGGACCAGCTGTTTACACCGGACGAGCGGTCATCAGATGAGTTGGAGTGGGCTCGTGCCCTGAGAGAAGCGGCGGCAGAACCCAATGAACAAATGTCTAGCAATGAACCAGACGACGATGCCATTGATTACCCGGCTAGACTTTGACCACCCGATCCTTTGATCTCACGGGGTTCTCCCTATAAATACGAGAGACAGTCAAATCTGGTACCATTCACGTACTGACCATGACGGAGCATATAGTACTGGCGTATCTCAGCTTGACCCTCAAGGTTTTCCTGCACGTTTATGCAGATAAGGTCGATATCATGGAGGAAGTGGGAGACATCTGTGATGCGGACCCTACACAACCGTGCCCGGCCCACATTCGTCTGTCCCGGGAGGGCTGGACCAAATTCAAACGGGTGTTGTCTGGTGAACTGGACGGCGACCTCATCCACTTGTGTCACGATGTGTACATCCGACGCGGCCCTTTCTTTGCTCAATTGGCTCGGCTAGATGGGGGTACAGTGCATTTTACCCTTCACCCTGATCTATGGTCTGCATTGGAAGATGCCGTGGTAGATGTGGATCAAGTGCTTATCAAGCGGTCATCAGACGAGTTGGACTGGTCATTTACCATGGACACTGTGGAAGCCAACGAAGAAAATCAGAAAGAAACTCCGGCGCAAGATATACCCATTATAAATAAACGATAGAGCCAGGATCCATCATCATTTGTCACAATGAAGCGCTGGGAGAAGGTGTTGGATAACTTATACTACAGTCCCGACAGTCCGGCGGCCTATAGTGCATTGTCGGCTCTCTATCGAGTGGCCAAACCCCAGGAAATACAACGTGCCCAAGTCCGAGATTGGTTAAGAAAACAAGACACCTATACCTTACATCGATCTGTCCGTCGCCATTTTCTACGGAACCGGGTCATCGTGGGAGGAATAGATGCCCAGTGGCAAGCGGATTTGGTCGATATGAGCGCCTTTGCCAAACACAACGATGGGAATCGGTATATCTTGACGTGCATCGATATCCTATCGAAGTATGCGTGGGTGGTACCCATCCGGACGAAAACGGGGGCGAATCTCATAGCGGCGTTCAAGGACATCTTCAAGACCGGGCGCAAACCTTTGTATCTGCAAACCGACGAAGGCACGGAATTCCTAAACAGACCGTTCCAACAGTTTCTGAAAGCCCAGAAGGTGTTTTTCTTCCATACGTACAACGAGACCAAGGCTTCCGTGGTGGAAAGGTTCAACAGGACATTTAAAGGCCGCATGTATAAATATTTCACCTATAAGAATACAAGGCGGTACATCGATGTTCTCCCGAAACTTGTGAGTGGTTACAATCGAGCCTATCTGCACCGGAGTATAGAGAGAGCCCCCATTACCGTCACCCAACGCAATGATCGCAACGAACGACGAAGGAGGTGTACAAGGTCGGGGACCCTGTACGGATCAGTAAAGTCAAGGCCAAGTTCGAGAAAAGTTATTTGCCCAACTGGAGCGATGAGCACTTCCTGATCAAACGGCGCCTACCCCGACAGCAGCGAGTCTATGAACTGGAAGATCTTCAAGGAGAACCGTTGCTAGGGACGTTTTACGAGACGGAATTACAGCTTGTCGAAAAAATACAGCAAGACTACTACAAGGTGGAGCGGATTTTGAAAACGGAACGTCGACGTGGCAAACTGTTTCATTTCGTCAAATGGCAAGGCTGGCCCAGTTCCTTCAATTCCTGGGTCGCTGCCAACCAGGTGAAACGACTATAAAGCCAGACACCACTGCCGTCATCCTTCATTCCACGTCCTACCACAGTGCTATGGACAAACAGCAGCTGCCTCTGAACACAGCGCCTCCCAAAACGCGCAAAGCGCAAGTGGGTTTTGTGGTGATAGTGCTAACCCTGCTGAGTGTGTTGTACGTAGGCGTGTTTTACGACGTAGCCTATGTCAGCACGCTACTTAACCAACTGAGAATACCAGCCACCAGTGAAACCAGTCTACAGATAGCACCAGTCAACCCCGTATCGAGCCCAGTCACCATCACACCCCGTGTAGAAGCCACATCGAGCTCCACACCAAGCTCCACACCTACACCAAGTACACCCACTACGTCTGAAAACCTACCGGATTTCATCCCTCACACTGAACAGACAACGACGACCGACGTTGTACCCACCACCATCATCACTCACAGTGAACAGGCAACGACGACCGACGTTGTACCCACCATCACCACTCCAGTTCACTCGTACCAAATTTACAAGAGCGGGTTACCACGACAGCGCATACAGCTCGAACCATGGACCCTCGGTGGCAGCATCCCTTCACTTGCGTCATCGCAGGACCGACGGGCTCCGGCAAAACGCACTTCGTCAGGAAGCTCCTTCAACACGCCGACAGCATGATCACCCCACCCATTGCCCGAGTCGTGTGGTGTTACGGAGAATGGCAGGCAGCGTATGGAGCAATGCCCCACATCACGTTCGTGGACGGCCTACCCAACCTGGCCGATTTGGAACCCGACACCTTGGTTGTTCTGGATGATCTCATGGCGGAGACGGATGCGCGGGTCACCCAACTCTTCACCAAAGGCAGCCACCATCGACGGCTCAGCATCATCTACATTGTGCAGAATCTGTTCAGTAAAAACAAAGAACATCGGAACATCAGCTTAAATGCCCACTACCTGGTGGTCTTCAAAAACCCGAGAGATACCACTCAACTGCTACACCTGGCGAGACAGATGTATCCCGGCTGCACACCGTTTGCGTTGGAAGCCTTCAAAGATGCGACAACCCCTCAGCACGGGTATATGCTCTTCGACCTCAAGCAAGCCACCCCCGACCACCTTCGACTACGGACCGGCATCTTTCCGGGAGAGACCCACCACATGTACATGCAAAAATAATGTAAACACACCCACAGTGGCGCCCCCAGCTGGGGTGTGTGTGTTTGATGATGGGGATAATACAAAGAATTAATACCACAGCATGGTTGACTTTGTCTCTGTTCTCTGAGGTAGATAAAAAGAGCAGAGTTGTGCGTTCTAGCATTAGTTGTACATGATGTCTGCGCGAGTACGGAAGCACGCTCCGACGCTCCGTGTATTGAAGACGGCCCCACCTGAGTTGGTCCGAGCCATTGTACGCGGTGCGGACCCTGACCTTGTACGCTGTCTCTGCGAGATCGGGTACAACCTGTTAAAAGGCAACGTTCCACTGACTCCGGCTCAGAAGACCAAGTTGGCCAAGCATAAGACAGGTCTCCGAACCCTGGTCCAGAAGCGAGTCTCTCAAACACAGAAGAAAAAGGTATTACAGAAAGGCGGCTTTCTCGGTGCCATCTTAGCACCGTTGGCCGCTTCCGTGTTGGGTCCAGTATTGGGTGGACTCTTCGGCCGACAATGAACCACACGAAAAAAATGGTCCTCGTGTTTCAACAGGTGGATATTTTTCTCAGCGACAAACTCATCAGTGACTCGACCAACACGTACCCCTATCGAGCCTACATCGAGACACTGTTGTCGTATAGACGAGAGGCTAAAAAATCTCAGCTGACAGCCGCTTTATTCTACCAGGACACAGCCGAGCACATGGACACGGTGGACAATGAAGGATATAACAAACGGAAGGCTTTCACCGCGAACGGTGCCTCGGTGGATCTCATGGGTCGACTGCACGCAGACATTTTCATGCAAGACCGGTACCTTTTGAACAAGATCCCCATCAAAATCCGACTGATACGGGCGCCTCCGACCTTCCCATTGATGGCCACTAACGTAGACGGGCATGCAGCTGACTATAAGATTGTCATCCAAGACGCAGTCCTGTATGTCCGAAAAGTGAAACCGAATCCAGCCGTTCAATTGGGACACATGAAAGCCTTGGAAACAAAACCAGCCCAGTACCCTATCCGACGTGTACAAACCAAAGTGTTCTCTGTGCCTGCTGGAAATATGAGCACCAACAAAGAAAACCTGTTCCTGGGGGAACGACCCAAGCGATTGATCCTGGCCTGTGTGGAAAATACCAGTTTCAGCGGAGCCTACCCAGAGAACCCGTTTGACGTTAAACATTTCGGCATCAATTTTGTGGCCCTGCATGTGGATGGACGACAGGTTCCAGCTACGGCGTTAACACCGAACTTTGGGCGCAGGAATTTCATTCGAGCCTATCAGAGCCTGTTTACAGCCACCGATCAGATCAACCAGGACGAAGGGTATATGATCAGTCGGGAGCACTACGCGAACAGATACACGTTGCTCTGTTTCGATCTGACCCCCACCTTAGAGAACGACCATCAGCTGGCCTTGGCCAAGCATGGCAATTTACGGTTGGAAAATCCACTTTGCACGAGCCCTCGGGACCACCGTCAATGTGATCTGCTACGCCGAGTTTGACAACTTCATTCAAGTGGACAAGGCGCGCAACGTCCTGTGTGACTTCTCCACCTAACATGGATACAGACCAGATAAGCACCGTGCTGGAGAATGACCCAGGGACACGTATGGTCTTTCAAGGGGTGTTCACCCGAGATGTGTTCCCATTAGACCGTGTGTATCCTGCTGCTTACGTTCTCAACACGGACCCGATGGATCGGCCCGGTGAACATTGGGTGGCCGTGTACTTGACAGAAGCGCAGGGCGAATACTTTGACCCGTACGGCCTGCCACCCCTCCATCCCGATTTAACAGACTTCATGGATCAAGGCACAGAGACGTGGTGTTGGAACAGTGAAACGTTGCAAAGCCTGGCCAGTAGCGTGTGCGGACAATATTGCTTGTTTTACCTGTACCATCGATGACGGGGCAGAACCTTATCTACCATCGTACAGATGTTTGACGAGTACCCCAAGGCCGAGGACCGCGATGTACTCGTATATGACTGGGCCGTCCATCATTTCAATGTACAAGCCCCGTTCTGGGCTTAAGTTCTTTCAATGTACACAAGCCCCCTGTTCTGGCCTTAAGTTTACAAGCCCTCTGTTCTGGGCTTCAGTTCTTTCAATGTACAAGCCCCCTGTTCTGGGCTTCAGTTTTTACGTGGTTGTTCTCACGTTGTTGTTGTTACTGAATAAAAAACAAATGAGATCTCACCAAAAAACCCTGGCTTGTGTGTTTTCTATATGAGCATAATGCATGAAACTGGCTTTGAACACCGGATTAGCCAATCAGTGGCCTAGAATGGAGCCAAAGGTAACCCATCCATGTCCAGAAAACATTACCCGGGTGTACAAGAACCCGGATGTAGGCGCGGACGTAGGCGAAAGCATTCTAGTACCCGGATGTAGGCGCAGACGTGAGCGAAATTCTAGTGCCCGTCCATTGGTTCTTTTATCTATCGCTCATTGGCTCTTTTTCTCGACCGCTGATTGGTCCAAATGGAACTGCCCATCCTTCCCAGGTTAATCTACAATCCCCTTTTTGGGTTCAAGTTCTGTATATCGATGCCGCAACATTGTTGCCGAACCTTGCCGAAAGGGAGACCTTTGACCTTTTGACCTGGATGTGACCTTTGACCCGACATTCATCCGCGCACTTCCGGTGATGACGCGCACGCGCGCACTGCGGCCGGAAAACCCGCGCCCGCGCGAGCTGCGGCCGGGGCGGGCCGGGCCGGGCCGGGCCGGGGAAATCTTGGATGTTGAAAATCCGGACCCTACGTGTACGGGAAAAATTCGAACTCTTCTGGGTTCGGAGGTGAAACCCGGAAGTGACGTCACAACCCACACCACCCAACCACAAACACGGACCCCTAGTGGTGGATCAAACACACTGCCACGCGCCCCCAAAATGCCTGCTTTCTATACTACGGCCAGACTACGCATGCGCAGACTCTTGAACACGGACGAACCATGAGTCGATACATTACAAACTCCACGAGAGCTTCAAAATAAGACCTCAGACGACACCATCGGACCATTAGGGGCTCACCTAGACCCCAAAACGTTCACCCAGTATGGGCCTATACCCCCATTGCCAGTATGGAGCTATATGGGCCTACCCAGGCCCCGGTGAACTTTTTTCCAAAAATTTCATCGTTTCAATTAGAAACCCTTCCCATCGTGTTCTAAATGACGAAACGTGAAAAACAAATCCAAACAACCCATATCACAATGAACGTGTGTGAATTTCCCAGGTTGAACCTATACCCCCATATAGCCAGCCTATAGGCCTATATACAGCCCTACCCGGTACTTTTCCCAAAATTTCACTGTTTCGTTCCGGGACCCCTCCCATCATGTTCTAAATGACGAGACGAGAAAAACAAATCCAAACAACCCATATCACAATGAACGTGTGTGAATTTCCCAGGTTGAACCTATACCCCCATATAGCCAGCCTATAGGCCTATATACAGCCCTACCCAGTACTTTTCCGAAAATTTCACCGATTCGCTCCGGGACCCTTCCCATCATGTTCTAAATGACGAGACGTGAAAAACAAAACCAAACAACCCATATCACAATGAACGTGTGTGAATTTCCCAGGTTGGACCTATCCCCCATGGCCAGCCTATGGGCCTATATACAGACCTCGGTGACTTTTCTCAAAAATTTTACCGATTCGCTCCGGGACCCCACAACCCATAGTAACATCCACACAAAAATTGACCACCCCTCCCCCCATATAGCCAGTATGGAGCTATACCCAAACAGGCATTTTCCCTTATATTGTATAATACAGACCCTATTGTAGGGGTAAAGTCCGTGTTCCGCTTTTTATATTTTCGGAAAAAATCCTAATTTTACATGCACCCACCCCATTGACTTGATAGGCAGGCCCCGATAAGGGTCCAGACCACTATTTAAATTTACATTGGCGGCAATGTTAAAAGCTGCTAACGTAATTGCATCTCCCCGATTGATTAAAGGAGAAGAAAACATATGACTAATGTATACACTGAACGAAAGATCTATCTCCCCCGTATCCAAAAATGTAAGCAAATATTTTTTGCGATTTTTTACCGCCGATCTATTCATATCGAAACATCAAAACTGGACAGATTCATAAGTGCCGCCATTACAAGGGCTTGCGTCTATTTTAACCAATCAGAAATGCCGAAAACATATTGTGCGCATCGCTTCGTGACGTCAGCCGGGCTCATGCTCACTTTCGCCCTGTACGTTATTAGTAAGAGAAACTCTCGGGACTGCTGTCTATATTTTGTATACCGTTATAATTTGATAGAAGTAGTGTGCCAATATTCCGCAAATAAACGGACATCATGCCGCAGTGTGTGGCGTTTGACTGTTCTAACAGAACTGGGAATAAAAACCTTCCAAAGACCGTGACATTTCATCAGATGTACTGAAACAGAGGGTGCATAACGTCGGTCGGCAGGATTTTACTTCAAACTCATCAGTGAAGAACTTTTGCACGGTGAGGCTGCTGCAGTAAATTGGAGTGAGTTTATCAGTCTTTCAATACTATCACGATGTGCGGTTCCTATTCCTGTCAAATTGTAATCATTCCAATGTACGAAAAGCTTGGTTTGTAATATATCTCCATGCAATGTCATTATATTTTCACCTTCCCCGCTAGAGAGCGGCGAGGCCCCGGTGACGTCACACGCTTAGACGATCCTAGCCTGAATGGCGGCACGCTTGAGAGACAATGATGCGCAGGTTGAACGTCGATTTAATCGAGTAGAAAAAATCGCAAAAAATATTTGCTTACATTTTTGGATACGGGGGAGATAGATCTTTCATTCAGTGTATACATTAGTCATATGTTTTCTTCTCCTTTAATTAAGTCTAGACTCCCATATTTCGCCAAGAAGTACCTTTATTCAAGTGCTACAACCGGACAGGCTTCTTGACGGGGGTCGCCCATCGAAATTTTGAGTTATGCGCGCTCGTACAAATGACGTCACAATTTTGGCTTTTTTCTCTGCTTTCAGAAAGCGGTGCACAGGCACCCAAATAGTCCCTCTTAGCAACTCCTTATTAGGCCTTGAGTTAAAATCAAACTCACAGCGGAACCAAACACATATCATACTTCAGTCACCCACCACTGGCCTTCAATTATTCCTCGCAACAGAGACTGGAAAAAATATTGAAAACAATTCACTTCGCTGGCAGAGGTTGCCTAAAGGCACGGATAGGCACTATTTTTAATAGTGGTCTGGTACCATAAGCCCGGGGACCGATATTAGCCCTTTTGGCTAGAGTTGATAGGGTTTTTCCCTTGTACGAGTCCGTGTTCCGCTTTTTATATTTTCGGAAAGAAATCCTAATTTTACATGCACCCACCCCAATGACTTGATAGGCAGGCCCCGATAAGCCCGGGGACCGATATTAGCCCTTTTGGCTAGAGTTGATAGGGGTTTTCCCCTATTTTAGGGGTAAAGTCCGTGTTCCGCTTTTTATATTTTCGGGGACAAATCCTAATTTTACATGCACCCACCCCATTGACTTGATAGGCAGGCCCCGATAAGCCCGGGGACCGATATTAGCCCTTTTGGCTAGAGTTGATAGGGGTTTTCCCCTATTTTAGGGGTAAAGTCCGTGTTCCGCTTTTTATATTTTCGGGAAAAAATCCTAATTTTACATGCACCCACCCATGACTGAATGGCCCTAGAGGAGCGCTTCACTTTGACACCTCACTCGACCCATTCGGTCCACTAGGGACCCACCCCGGTCACAAAACGTCTATTCCCATACTCTTTTTAGGCATTCCCCGTATACATTAACATTGGAAGTCACTTGGTTGACATGGGACTACTTTCTGTCCGCGGAAGTGACGGCATCACCACCAGACCGCGGAAGAATACAAAGGTTAAAGGTTGCCGGAACTACTTTTGACCTCCACGTGACCTTGAGCTGGTGGCGTCAGGGGGCGCCACAGGAGCCACAGCGGTGAAAGGCGATGTGGCGCCCCCTATACTTTAACCTGAAAAAAGGGGACCAAGAGTTACCTCCCTGGAAAAGGGGGGCTTGAAATCCACTTTCCCTACTACTTATGGTGTAATATGGCAATCACCGACTTTTGTTTTGCTCATTTAATCCGGTTATGGACCGACGTCCTTTACTCTCCTTGTTCTATCGCCGATTCGATATATTCGCTCCTCTTTCCCGCTGGTGGCGCTTCATCTGTGTATCCAATCATTGTGCTCTAATACTTGGATCACGTCCCATTCATCATACTATACCAACTGGTTTATAGCTGGTCACGTGGTACTGCAGACAAAGTACAAAAAGTTAATTTGGTGCCGTGTTTGGAGCCCACCAGTCTGGCGTCTGCACTTACGCGAAGTCGAAAATGACGATGCAACTTCACCGCCCGTTTGCTAAAGAATACCACCCCTCAATGCACAGTTCAATGACTGTAAAATTATAAAATAACAACATTGTAGCAACATTTAAAAGGACTGAAGTGCATGAAGCTATCTCTTTCATTTTGATAGCTGGCATAAGCTTTATCCAAAAATCCGTTTTTAAAATCTTATCACCATTACTTCGCTGATGCTGGAATGAGACTCTTTGTTAAGTTTTCAGTGAAGTCAGCAGTAGAGAAAGCTGATGTTGAGGTCAGTTAATTGAACTGCATTGACCTTTCGTGGAGGGTTGTGGAGGTCTAGGTCGCTATAGTTCCGGCACCCCCGGTCACGTGACCGGAAGTGACCCCGGGCTGTGTTCCTCCGCGGTGATGCGGCCAATTCCTCCGCGGTGATGCGGTCACTTCCGCTGCGATGATAATGTTACTACTGGAGAAAGCTTCCTCCAGGGTAATGCGGTCATTTCCGCCTCGAAGATAATGTCACTACTTCCGCTGACAAAAAGTAGTTCGATTCCGCGAGCTGGTTTCAATCATGTTTTCGCTTCGCCTGAATCTCCGTTAATCTCAGGAGGTCAGTTGACCTTCGACCATTGAGATTGAGGATTAAGGTGATAATATTGGGCGTTAAGGCGTAACAACCGGCGTTGACGGGCGTTAAGGCGTAAAGAAGGGCGTTGGCGGGCGTCAATGCATTTCAATGAATAAGTGTCAATTTCAATGGGATATCTAGATCATTTAGTGCTTCTGAGGTATTTCATTGCGGCGTTGAAGTATTAAGCTAGGTGTTGGCAGGCGTTACTGTGTTACTTCAATAATTTTGTCCCTGCTTTCTCTCAAACTCCGCTAACGTCCGGGTTCTGTTAGGCACACACACACAACACCCCTGAAGCCCACATACCCAAATGCACACTCTTCCTATATCCTTACACTATATGGAGGTAACTCTACATTGTAGCCAGTCCGAACATGGTCCCTTTCTCTGCCACTCGCACGTGCGCACCTCCGAGTCTAACCTTTTTCCACTAATCCACGAGTGCGCATGCGCGCATCAGGCCCACAGTCTGCCCCATTTGGAGCAAGACTAGCTCTTTTATCACCCAAACGCACTTTTTCTACTATTCCACGACTGTACATGCGCAAATCTACGACATTTTCAATAAATACCACACAAGTTTGACTCCAGATGGTCCACCTAAACTTCTACGTCCACATAAACACCCTTTCCCTACTATTGTCCGACTGCACATACGCATGTTGATGGCACTTCCAATAAAAACCACCCCAGTGTGACTCTACCCCACAAGAGCTTCAAAATATGACCCGTTTGGACCACGGATGGTTCATCTCTACCCCAAACGTTCATTCAAATACCGTTTTTCTACTACACCACGACTTCGCATGCGCGGATTGACGGCGCTTCCTAACACAAACCACATGAGCCTGACTTTACTCCACAAGCGCTTCACCTCACGCGGCCAAGTTGGACCACGGATGGTCTACCTCTACCCCATAACGTCCACTCAAATGCCGTTTTTCTACTACTCTACGACTTCGCATCCGCGGATTTACGGCGCTTCCTAACACAAACCACATGAGCCTGACTTTACTCCACGAGCGCTTCACCTCACTCGGCCAAGTTGGACAACGGATGGTCAACCTCTACCCCATAACGTCCATTCAAATGCCCTTTTTCTGCTACTCCACGACTTTGCTTGTGCAGATTAACGGCACTCTCACAGTCACCTGTACCCCAAGAAGGCTTCAAAACGATACCCCACTCGGCCCATTTGGATCACGGATGGTCCACCTCTACCCCTAAAACGGCCACTAAAACGCCTTGTTTTTACTACTCCGCGTCTGCGCATGCGCAGATTGACAGCACTTTCCCTATTCCTTGGCCGCTTCTTTATGACATCCCACATGACCCAGCGGGAGGTCCATACTTCATGTAAGTAAGCACGAGAGAGATATCCTCTAACTTAGGAGGGTGGGTGGTTGGGTGGTGGTTCAAGGAGGCTGTGTTACGAAGATATAACACCAGCTTGAATTTCTGTGACCGGCAGAATGAATCGGCACAATCGCCGTATACTCTCTATACGGCAGAATGACACAATGAAAATTATGGCCGTGTAGGCCTTCTCTTTTTGGCGACGGCACTATGGCAGAATGAAGCGGTCTCAATTTATCAAGTGTTTACGGCTGTCTGCGGAATCTATTTTGAGAAAGCACCTTTAACATTTGCTTTGACATGGAATATACCATACCATGAAAAATAGCTCATCAATAACCCACTTCCACTTTATTGGAAATTAAAGCAGAGCCTATGTTCAGTGATCCGTGAATTCAGCTGCTTGGTTAGTTTGTTTGCTTGTTGCCCTATCTCTTTAACCTGGGAGACTATTTTGAACCAGTGATAATGATTGTACACAAATGTATTTTATTTCCCCAGCATTCCAAGAAAATGCCATTATCTTTGCATAGTGCGCACGCAATCGTCTCAGTTATGATCACTTCAAAATAATCTAAAAGTTAGGTTAAAAGTTAGGGCAGCCAGAAAAAATACCCAAGCAGCTCATGTCATGGATCATTGAACAAAGGCTCTTCCATGGTTCTCAATATAGTGCAAGTGGACGTATTTCTCGCCAAGCAATCTCTGCCACACAGTCGACGTTCGAATGTTGTATGCAGTACTGTGGGTAATAGATAAAAGAATTATTTCTTTCTCCTTTCTCAGCGCCTGAATGATTGTGATAAGGCAGAAGGTAAGTGTGCACTTGCAGCTGACCAAACTTCTGTCCAAGGAGGTACGGTACTTTTCCCAGAGACTATTCTTGTCCAATGCCGTAGACAAGAGTGTGTAACTCTGTGTACTATTATTTTAAACCGGCATATTTCCTGCATGTCGTTCCAAGTTTGCTGGTCCATCTATTTTGCAAATCAGGCTTTTATTCCGCCATGAATGGAAATGAAGGCTGTTTAGGTTGGCGAGTATTCCAATCTAAACATGTGATTCGAGATGCAAGACAGCGCAAAATACATGTAAATTGTAAGTGCGGTTCATTGACTGTGATACATTCACGCGTCACAAGTTATAACAACAACAACTTCAAGAATTGTAAATATTCTGTGTATTTCCCCAACGGGATATTTCATAGAGCGCACTTACATCCGTATTCACTGATCGCTGTGCGGAGTATCTTGTGAATCTTGTTCGGCAAAAAGTTATAACCTCAGTTGATACAGAATAATAATAAAACTTAGGCACCATCAAAGAAATTATTCGTTTATCATTACCGCTTCCCACTCTCATTTTCTTTCTGCTCCCCCCTCATTTTCCTTCCGCCCCGATTATTTTTATATTCTTAGATTTACGGGACAAAAATCATTGTTTTTTGCAAATCATGTTCGCTCCAATTTCATCGCGCCGCAAGTACTTTGTCGTCGTGCACTATAGGCGAGTTAGAAAAATTGCGTAACGGTTTAGCATGGCCTGAAGAGGCCGCTAAATTCGATTTGATATCAGCTAAAATAGGGTTAGGTGTGTTTCACGTTTGTTTCAGGTTTATTTCAGCTATCCAAATCATGTAATTATTACAAGTCGGGTACATGTACATGGGGCAATGCACTTGAAGTCGAGTGTCAGAGCGAAGCTAGGGAGGAATGTATGTCAAGTGTCAAAGTCGTGTTAGGGAGGAACGTATTTGAAATCCAGTGTCGAAGTGCTGTTAGGGAGGAAAGTATGTGAAGTCGCGTATCAAAGCGGTGTTAGGGAGGAATGTGTGTGAAATCGAGTGTCAAAGCGGTGTTAGAGGGGAATGTATGTGAAGTGGAGTGTCAAAGCGGTGTTAGGGATGAATCTACGTGAAGTTGAGTGTCAAAGCCGTGTTAGGGAGGATTGTATATGAGGTCGAGTATCAGCGCGGGGTGAAGATTTAAGGTTAGATGTGTGTTTAGGTTTATTTCAGCCATCAAAATCAAGTAGATTTGAGCCTAAAAGTCGGGTACATGTACATGAGGCAATGCACATGAAGCCAAGTGTCAAAGTGCTGATAGGGAGGAATTTATGTGAAGTCGAGTGTCACAGCAGTGTTAGGGAGGAACGTACATGAAGCCAAGTGTCAAAGTGCTGTTAGGGAGGAATTTATGTGAAGTGGAGTGTCAAAGCAGTGTTAGGGAGGAACGTACATGAAGTCAAGTGGCAAAGTGTTGTTAGGGAGGAATGTATGTGAATTCGAGTGTCAAAGCGGCATTAGAGAGAAACGTATGTGAAGTCGAGTGTCAAAGCGCTGTTAGGGAGGAATGTATGTGAAGTCGAGTGTCAAAGCGGTGTTAGGTAGGAATGTATGTGAAGTCGAGTGTCAAAGCGGTGGTATGGAGGAATCTACGTGAAGTTGAGTGTCAAAGCCGTCTTAGGGAGGATTGTATATGAGGTCGAGTATCAGTGTGGGGTGAGGACTTGGGGTTAAGTGTGTTTTTGGTTTATTTCAGTTATCAAAATCATGCAATTTTGAGCCTAAAAGTCAGGTACATGTACATGGGGCAATGCACATGAAGTCGAGTGTCAAGGCGGTTTTAGGGAGGAATCTATGAGAAGTCGAGTGTCAAAGCGGTGCTAGGGAGGAATGTACCTGAAGTCGAGTGTCAAAGCCGTGTGAGGGAGAAATGTACGTGAAGTCGAATGTCAAAGCGGTGTTTGGAAGGAACGTGTGTAAAGTCGAGTGTCAAAGTGCTGTTATGGAGGAATGTATGTGAAGTCGAGTGTCAAAACAGTGTTAGGGAGGAACGTACATGAAGTCAAGTATCAAAGTACTGTCAGGGAGGAATGTATATGAAGTCGAGTGTCAAAGCGGTGTTAGTGAGGAATGTGCGTTAAGTCGAGTGTCAAAGCGGTTTTTGGGAGGAACGTATGTGAAGTAGAGTGTCAAAGCGGTGTTAGCGAGGAATATATGTGAAGTCGACTGTCAAAGCGGTGTTACGGTGGAATGTATGTAAAGTCGAGTGTTAAAGCGGTGTTGGGAGGAATGTATGTGAAGTCGAGTGTTAAAGCGGTGTTAGAGAGGAATGTGTGTGAAGTAGAGTGTCAAAGGGGAGTTAGGGAGAAATGTAGGTTCAGTCGAACGTCAAAGCGGTATGAGGACTAAGGGGTAGGTTTAAGGGTGTTTTAGGGTTATTTCCGCTATCAAATTGAGGTAACTTCTCTGCCAGATTGTACCCGTACTTGAGTATCAAAGTGGAGTTAGGGACTGATCTACATCAAGCCTCGTGGCAAAGCGGTGTTAGTGAGGAATGGACGTGAAGTCGATTGTAAAAGCGGGACTTTGGGTTAGGTGATTAGTGTTACCCTTCCTTCCATTCTGTCGGTGCAAAGTGCCGGTTGAAAGAAAGCCTTTCATTTTACATTGTGCCGCTGCATTCTGTCGTACAGAGAAAAATTGATTGTGTTTCATTGCGACGGCGTAAAGCGTCAGTTTGAAGAAAGACAATCCTTTATTCTGACGGTGTTCATTTTGACGTTGCAGGATTAATGGTACCCTTTCCTTCCATTCTGCCGGTGCAAAGTGCCGGCAGAAAGAAAGTCTTTCATTTTCCATTGTGCCGCTGCATTCTGTCGTAAAGAGAAAACTTGATTGTGTTTCATTGTAACGGTGTAAAGCGTCAGTTTGAAGAAAGACAATCTTCATTCTGACGGTCTTCATTGGGAGAAAGAAAGTTCTTGATTTTCCATTGTGCCGCTTCATTCTGTCGTACAGAGAGTGATTGTCTTTCATTGTGACGCTGCAAAATGTCAGCTTGAAGTGATCGTAAACCCTCAAGTAAGGTTTCCATCAAATGAAAGACCATTGCAAACAGTGTGGGAAAATATTTATTGTAATTTTTTATGATTTTTTTACACAGAGTAAACTGCAAATAACGTGTGGTATTCTATGGTGGTCTGTTGCAATCATATTTAGGTCCAGTGACGTCACACTGCCTTAATACATATGTTTCAAACTTTGTATGCACTTTCCAATGCTTGATTAAAGCTTAAGGTGTGTATACTTTAAGTTTCAACACAGACTCACTGTTCCAGTGTGCATGTTTCACCAAAATCTGGGAAATTTATGCATTATATTATATATTTCTTTCTTTTGAAGAAAGACAATCTTTATTCTGACGGTGTTCATTGTGATGTTGCAGGGTTCGGGTCGCTGCAAAACGTCACTTTGAAGGAAGATGGTCTTAAATTTTTCATTGTGCCATTCCATTCTGCCGTACCGATAAATTACCCCTTCCTTCTATTGTGACAGTGCCAGTGCAAAGTCTCAGCAGAGAGAACGTCTTTGATGTAGTAACATTACTCGGTTTTAATCTTACGGTGCAAAGCATTACTTTGAATAAAGAGGATGTTGTATTATGCCGCTTGTGCCGCTGAAAGTAAATGATAGACTTATGTGTTGTTGGTCTTTTCTCGCTGACATAAAGTAATCAGTGTAGTTTACTACTTCCTCATCAAAAGTAAGGGGATGGTGGAGGTTCTTAGCCCTCTTATATGGTCTCTCCCGTGCTTGCTTACATGAAGTATCGACCCAGCGGGGCCAAGGATGGTCCACCTTTACCTCAAAATCGGGATTCTTTCCAAGAGGACATGGAGGACAAAACTTCCTCTTTTTTGAATTGTAGCTTTCAGGCCACTTCCTATGCGAATTTCTCGACCCAAAACTTGATCACGGTAGTCCATTTAAACTCCATGCAGATATTGGCGCAATGAAATCTGTGCGAGATATATATCATCAATATAAGTACCGAACCTGCCTGTGGATTGATATTATTCCGACATACTAATTCGAGATTAACAGATATTTCGCGTAATTATCATATATAATAACGATGATATACGTTATTATTCAGAAGATACACATCTGTCACTATAATACTGATGTAGGTCATTACATGTATAAGTCTAGCCTGGTCGGTGTCTCTCATTTAGGTCAGAATGCAGTCCAAATACTGAAAAAAATCATTGGAAAGGACCATGGCCCGTTTCCCCCGGAATCGGTCCATAGCCTAAACCTATACAGATTGCACACCCGGAAGGAAAAGTAAGTGTCGTTGCTTATTTACTGTTGGGCCAAATATTCTCGTAATAAACAACCACGTTCTAGGTGAAATATATGCAAAGAAAGAATGTGTCCATCGGCAAATGTGAGATTATACTCAACTTTGTAGATATGAACATGTAAATATGAATTGATGTTATCTCAGATGTTAATCACTACATAATTCATGAAGAATGGCGCATCAGTTAGATAAATAACCTATAGACTTCACACTCTGACTCTCATCAGCTGCGCTATTCAATATCCATAGGAAATTAACCTATGATAAACGCATATATGTCGCTGGAGCGACTGTTAAAACAAATTCAATATATTATTAAAGATTGATTTCATTTTCGGCTACCTACAATATACTCCTCCTTACATAATTAATGTACACAGTCTATAATGAGTACAGAAAATGCACATTCGTTATTTTAGTTTACTGTTTACAGAAAGGTACACGAAGTGCTATACCGTCACTGTGATAAAAATGCCCATAAACAATCATATTGGTAAGTAGCAGAGGTACAAATAGTGTGTACCGTCTAGACGTACGTATGGTTTTGTCCCGCAAATAGGATATCGCCTCATCAAGACGTCTTGAGGAAGCGGAAATGGTTCAGAATTTGGAGTGATATGGAGTCTATCCGCAATTGTTTTCTTCGCTCATTATATAATTGAATAAAATATTCGCAAAATACACAAACATTCCGAGACAAAAAATCCTTTCGGTCTTGCAATAAGGGTGAGTGAGTAGGATTTAACGTCGTTTTCAACATTGTTTCAGTGATATCACGACGGTGCATACATGTGCCAGAACACGAGAGTGTCCACAGTTCCTATTATTCTGGACACTGATCAGCCCAGTCAGTACAGCACCCGGTCACCCATCCAAGTATTGCAATAAGTTCCCCTGGGACATCACCGGTGAAAATCCTGAGAGATAATCCATGGAAATCTCAATTTACTGACAATCGGAACGTTTTACCTTAGCCAAATCAACACCACCGGCCCTGCCAGCTTCTGACAAATAGTTCACAAAGCGAAACATTTCCACCCCGAACAGTAAAGGTTGAAGGCCCCCCCCCCCCCCACCCCCACCCCCTGCAATTATAGATATCATACTGCTCAGGAATACTAACAAATCTTCGTTTAAAAATATACCGAAGATATTCTATCCAATTTCTAACGGACCGTATTGAAACGACAGGTACTAACTGCAGGGTCATTCTTTCGTGTAAGGAATCACGCGACCTCGAGCACACATGTACAGTGGACTTCAGCTCAATCTTAAAATTGTAGTATATTCTTGCTTATTCGGTATTCTGTGTTTCAATGAGACTATATATCTACAGTGATAGACCCTTTTTACTCAGAATACATAGTTTACTTCGTCAGCGAATTTCCCTTTTTGTCAGAGCGTAACTGCGTGACTTCACTGATGGACAATAGAACTCTCTTTCGAACAACGTATCTGCGTAACTTCGGCGATGCACCATTTATTTGTGCTCAGCGTAACTGCGTATCTTCGTCAGACCCTTCGTCTTTTGCTCAGCCTAATTGCGTAACTCCAGCATTAAACCACTCTTTTCCTGACAGCGTATAACTCCATAGACGTCTCTTTTTTTCTGACAACGTAATTGCGTAAATCCAGCTATAGACCTCCCTTCGGGCAGCGTACCTGTGTAACTTCGGTGATGGACCATATATTTTTGCTCTTTCTCTCTCGCTTTAGAAAAATTAAAAATTCAGAAGTTGGAGAACTTGGCAAAATGTTCCAGAAGGTTAACTAAAGTCTGCGACCATCGGTTCCATAAAAAGTTAACACTAAAGATTTGATTATAATTTAAGCCTTTCACAGATTTTCTATAGTCCAAGAACGTTTTACCTCAGCTGACAGTGTGAGTTCTTTAGTTGTTTATGATTATTCTGGGAAAACTTGCTGCCATGTGCAGTAGATTTTTGGGCACCTCGTGTAATAGATGGACAGGATATTGTCTGGGGATGTATCGAAACACTATACTGGAGTTTGTTTCGAAGATATTCTGTCGGGGTTTGCTTTTTGTAGTTTATAATGTTATAGCCATTCGTAACACCTACCGACCGAATATAATATGATATACCGGTATGAAATTTCAACAATTAGAGTCTTCGAAAATTTGGTAAATATATATTTTACATAATTAGACACAAGGAGAATGGGGAAACAGGTAATACGACCGGAAACCAGATAGTTAGATAATACTTTATATAATCCGTTGGTCCAAGCGTTTTTGGCAAATCATGCAATTGAGGCGACCAGGCGATTTCCTGATTACGCTAAGCAATTACCTCTGTAACACACAGCCGATCGAATGTTTAATCGACAGTCAGTGGGGGCGCCATAATCCGTTTGATTTTCACACCTATGTAAGTAATCGAGACAGGGACATCAGAAAAATAGATTCAATAGATTTTGTCAGCTGCGTAACTGCAGTGATAGACCACTTCATTGTTCTCAAGATAAATGAGTAATTTAGACCATTTCTTCCTCAGCGTAACTGCATACTCTAGCTATATACCTTTTTTTGCTGAGAGCGTAACTGCGTAACTCCGGCAGCATATTTTCCATTTGTTTCACGTAATTGTACTGCGTAACCATCGACAAATCCTTTCTTTTCTCAGCCTAACTGCGTAACTTAGCTATTGGACGATGCACGAGGTATGTTTATTTATTTTATTTTTTTATTTTTTTTTTTCAGAACTGCATAACTCGGACAATTTAGACTTTCTGTTTTACCCAGCATAACTGCGTAACTCCAACCGAACATATTTCTCTTTTTCCTGAGTTTTCTCTGCCCCTGATAATCGATGTGTTCTTTTATTATGAGCATGTTAGTTACGCAGGCTTTCCACTTAGCAAATAGAATGATGCCGCTCGCCGAAGTTAGACGCATTTATGCTGAAAAAAAGAAAAGGAATCTGATGAAGTTACGCATTTGCGTTGAAGAAAAGGGAACTGGTATGATGAAGTTACGCAGTTACGCTGTCAGAAAATGGGAGGTCTATAAGTTACGCAGTTACACTGAGAAAAGAAGAAAATGTCTGACGAGGTTACGCTGAGATAACATGAATGGTCAAAGTAGAATGTAATAGGAGAGTTCTGAAACACAGGGAAGCCGGGAAGCCGATGACGTCGTGACGTCATAAATAGATCGAAGTCGTGCGGTGTTCGTCTATTGATAGTGTCATGACCATAGCCCAAAGGGGTTGTAGGTCAACGTCTGTTCACCGGACCGTGACAATAGCCCGAGGTGTTTGCGGTGTTTTATGTCTGCTCAGCGGACCGAGTCTATAGCTTTTTGCGGCGTTCGAGGTTATGGTCTATTTATGGAGCCATACTTATAGCCCGAAGGTGCGGTGTTCATCGTCTATATATATATAGACCTATAACCCGGAGGTGCGGTGTTGTGGTTCAACGTCTATTCACCGAACCGTGACTATAGCGTGAGAAGTGTTTGCGGTGTTCTATATCTGTTCAGTGGGCCGTGTCTATAGTTAGCGATGGAGCGTGACTAATGAAAGCAGGCGGCTAATTCGGGACCGAAGTCGCATTGATTCCTATGTTGATAGTGTTGAATGAGGCATGAAATGCGTAAATTCCTCAGTTATGCCTCTAGTTTCGGATTTTCGTTTCGGGGTAAATTTTGGAAATTTCGTTTCGGGGTAAAAACAAATTGCGATTTTTTTTTTTTTGACTGCCGATTTTCGTCGAATTTTCCATAAATTACCCATGGCGATATCTCGGGAACTAAGAAGGATAGGGACTCGCGGCTTACGGCGTCGTATTCCTCTCGTATAGATGCACAATAAAGGCCCTATACAATTTTATCGTCCGACGGTATCTTTCGCCGCAATTAGACGATAATCGATGTCACGTGATTCAACGATTCCTCGGGAAATAAGCGACATACGGGCTCGCGGTTTGCGGCGTTGTATTCCTCGTGTAGGGGTCTACCGTAAAGCTCCTATACGAATTGATCGTATCTCCGTAAGTTTCGCCTCTATTCGGCGTCGAAATACGCTCTGTTTACTTACTTAACCGGACATGGAACTCGTCAACGCGAACTATAGACACGGCCCGCTGAACAGATATAGAACACCGCAAACACTTCTCACGCCAGAGTCACGGTTCGGTGAACAGACGTTGAACTACAACACCGCACCTCCGGGTTATAGGTCTATATATATATAGACGATGAACACCGCACCTTCGGGCTGTAAGTATGGCTCCATAAATAGACGATAACCTCGAACACCGCAAAAAGCTATAGACACGGTCCGCTGAGCAGACATAAAACACCGCAAACACCTCGGGCTATTGTCACGGTCCGGTGAACAGACGTTGACCTACAACCCCTTTGAGCTATGGTTGCAGTCTACAGAAGGGCCATGGCATCTGAAATTAAACAGTAGGCAGATTTATTTTATGCTAAACAGCAACCGTGTTATTAGAGAACCCCCATAGAACTATATATTTTCTGAAAGAGTAGGCTCTTGACATAAAGCCGAAACAGATGTAAGCCTTGTTGACGAAAATCAGGGTCCCCATAACCCATACTGAACTTGCTTCAAACTTCAGGAAAATCCTCTAAAATTGGTCCAAAATGGGTAATATTCCCCCTCCACCAAAGAAAAAACTTGTTATTCAATTGTCCTGAAACTCACCGACAGTGTGCCCAGTCCAAGGACCAACAAAAATTGGCAAAGAAAATAGGGTGTCGACCACGCGGTTTTCAAGCTCGATTTTACACCGTAAAGTATGCCATGTGCTCGTAAGCTGAAAATGGCCCCAATTCACAGCCACACTTTCACACTTCCATCTGCATAGTGAGGCATGGGCCAATCCTACTGGCAAAATACCATGTACTGATTTGAAGCAAATCAACTAGTCAACTGAATGATATCACAAATATCAATAAACAAAAAGCCAACAAAAATTCTCATGGGGTCAAACCTGGCGGAATTTTAATTTCAAAGAATTTGAGGGGGACCAAAAATCCGCAACTACGGACTGAGGCCTTTACGTGAAGGGTACTTTTTGTGGATTTTTTTTTATCTACTCTTTTCAATCTATGGGTCTGTACAAGTATAATGATATATGACACTCAATGGTTGAGAGTCATATTAAGATAAAACAGAGCCACAACTTTCCCCCTACCCCATTCATATTTTGACAGTTTTTGCGACGCCATTTTGTCAGGCTGGACCGCTATGTCGAATTTGAATATATTTGACTGAAAATTTTGCATTCAGTACTAATATTGTTTTCTATTATGTTGAACACAATTCAAAACAATGATATTCACACCCAACACAGGACTGGAAGTATGAAACCAGCACAGGAGCTTGGGCTAGAAGGGGGGGGGGGGAAGGGGGGGATAACTCTTAGCATGACAGGGGAATATCTGTTACATTGTGTATAGTTGTGCCATCTCCAATGCTGGTTTTATGGGAGGGGGTGTGGTAGGGCTGTTTAATGGTCCCAGAGGAATTATTCTGTGACACTAAAACTTCTGGGAAATTCCTGGGACAATTGACACCCCCTCCCAATAAAACACCAACATTGATGTTGGCAATTCTACACATCTTGTAACAGATATTTTCTGGCCATGCTAAGAGTTATCCCTCCCCCCCTTTCCAGTCCAAGCCCCTGTGCTGGTTTCAGTCCTGTGTTGGGTGTGAATAGCATTGTTTTGAATTGTGTTCAACTTGATAGTAAACAATAGTAGTTCTGGATGTGAAATTTCGAGTCAGATATGCAAATTTAATGTTACCTGAGAAAATGCCTGTTCTGTCATATAGGTTGCAGTCTACAGAAGGGCCATGGCATCTGAAATTAAACAGTAGGCAGATTTATTTTATGCTAAACAGCAACCGTGTTATTAGAGAACCCCCATAGAACTATATATTTTCTGAAAGAGTAGGCTCTTGACATAAAGCCGAAACAGATGTAAGCCTTGTTGACGAAAATCAGGGTCCCCATAACCCATACTGAACTTGCTTCAAACTTCAGGAAAATCCTCTAAAATTGGTCCAAAATGGGTAATATTCCCCTCCACCAAAGAAAAAACTTGTTATTCAATTGTCCTGAAACTCACCGACAGTGTGCCCAGTCCAAGGACCAACAAAAATTGGCAAAGAAAATAGGGTGTCGACCACGCGGTTTTCAAGCTCGATTTTACACCGTAAAGTATGCCATGTGCTCGTAAGCTGAAAATGGCCCCAATTCACAGCCACACTTTCACACTTCCATCTGCATAGTGAGGCATGGGCCAATCCTACTGGCAAAATACCATGTACTGATTTGAAGCAAATCAACTAGTCAACTGAATGATATCACAAATATCAATAAACAAAAAGCCAACAAAAATTCTCATGGGGTCAAACCTGGCGGAATTTTAATTTCAAAGAATTTGAGGGGGACCAAAAATCCGCAACTATGGACTGAGGCCTTTACGTGAAGGGTACTTTTTGTGGATTTTTTTTTATCTACTCTTTTCAATCTATGGGTCTGTACAAGTATAATGATATATGACACTCAATGGTTGAGAGTCATATTAAGATAAAACAGAGCCACAACTTTCCCCCTACCCCATTCATATTTTGACAGTTTTTGCGACGCCATTTTGTCAGGCTGGACCGCTATGTCGAATTTGAATATATTTGACTGAAAATTTTGCATTCAGTACTAATATTGTTTTCTATTATGTTGAACACAATTCAAAACAATGATATTCACACCCAACACAGGACTGGAAGTATGAAACCAGCACAGGAGCTTGGGCTAGAAGGGGGGGGGAAGGGGTGGATAACTCTTAGCATGACAGGGGAATATCTGTTACATTGTGTATAGTTGTGCCATCTCCAATGCTGGTTTTATGGGGGGGTGTGGTAGGGCTGTTTAATGGTCCCAGAGGAATTATTCTGTGACACTAAAACTTCTGGGAAATTCCTGGGACAATTGACACCCCCTCCCAATAAAACACCAACATTGATGTTGGCAATTCTACACATCTTGTAACAGATATTTTCTGGCCATGCTAAGAGTTATCCCTCCCCCCTTTCCAGTCCAAGCCCCTGTGCTGGTTTCAGTCCTGTGTTGGGTGTGAATAGCATTGTTTTGAATTGTGTTCAACTTGATAGTAAACAATAGTAGTTCTGGATGTGAAATTTCGAGTCAGATATGCAAATTTAATGTTACCTGAGAAAATGCCTGTTCTGTCATATAGGTTGCAGTCTACAGAAGGGCCATGGCATCTGAAATTAAACAGTAGGCAGATTTATTTTATGCTAAACAGCAACCGTGTTATTAGAGAACCCCCATAGAACTATATATTTTCTGAAAGAGTAGGCTCTTGACATAAAGCCGAAACAGATGTAAGCCTTGTTGACGAAAATCAGGGTCCCCATAACCCATACTGAACTTGCTTCAAACTTCAGGAAAATCCTCTAAAATTGGTCCAAAATGGGTAATATTCCCCCTCCACCAAAGAAAAAACTTGTTATTCAATTGTCCTGAAACTCACCGACAGTGTGCCCAGTCCAAGGACCAACAAAAATTGGCAAAGAAAATAGGGTGTCGACCACGCGGTTTTCAAGCTCGATTTTACACCGTAAAGTATGCCATGTGCTCGTAAGCTGAAAATGGCCCCAATTCACAGCCACACTTTCACACTTCCATCTGCATAGTGAGGCATGGGCCAATCCTACTGGCAAAATACCATGTACTGATTTGAAGCAAATCAACTAGTCAACTGAATGATATCACAAATATCAATAAACAAAAAGCCAACAAAAATTCTCATGGGGTCAAACCTGGCGGAATTTTAATTTCAAAGAATTTGAGGGGGACCAAAAATCCGCAACTATGGACTGAGGCCTATGGTCATGACACTATCAATAGACGAACACCGCACGACTTCGCTCTATTTATGACGTCACGACGTCATCGGCTTCCCGGCTTCCCTGTGTTTCAGAACTCTTCTATTACATTCTACTGGTCAATGATAGCCCGGAGTTACCCAATTACGCTTCATTGTAAAGCCAGTTGTGCACATTGCAACACCGAGAGAGAAGGTTGGTCATCACAGAGACAATCCACGAGTGTGATACCTGTAGGCCGTCATAGCTCAGTCGGTAGAGCATCGGCGCTGGATAAGCCGGGCCGTGGGGTTCGGATCCCTCTGACGATCAATTTATTCTTTCTTTCTCAAAAATCATTCCAGAGTACTGTATTTTGTTGATATAGACTGTAATTGGGTAATAATAACGATAAGTAAATGCCCAGTGGCACTGATGAAAATTAATACTTCAATGTAAATAGTTTGTGATAGCGTGGTACACAGCTTCTCGTGTTCAGGGAGTTTTGGGCGCCATTAATGTATCAGAAGACAGTTGTATGGCTAAAAAAAATCTTTTATCGATTCTCATCCTTTTAATGAGAAGATAATTTTTAGACGGAGTAAAAACATATGCAGTCAACAGAAAGGAGCAAATCAGAAGACACATAGTAGTTTTCAGCTTTTTTTTAATTCACTGAAATGATTTTAATAGTCAAAAGCAAGCAATTTCTGATGTACATGTATATGAACTTGTCAATTCGTAAACAACTTAAATAATAGTATGTGTACCGAAATGAAGTAATTCTAGTAATTTATTATGTATTTGTCACTGAAGCTACATGTATCCCAACGATAGGAATGCACATGATGTAGACTGATAATTTACCAAGTCAATTTATGAAGAAGGAGTGATTGAGTAGTAGGGTTTAACGTCGTTTTCAACGTTGTTTCAGTCATATCATGACGGTGCCTACATGTGCCAGAACACGAGAGTGCTCAACGTTCCTGTTACCCTGGACACTATTAAATCAGCCCAGCCAGTACAGCACCCGGTCACCCATCCAAGTACTGACCGAGCTTAACGTTGCTTAACTTCGGTGATCTGACGAGAACCGGTGTGTCCAACACTACAAGCCGTACGGAAGAAAAGTTGTATATACATATAAAATGCAGCTGATCTTGTAAGGCAACCAAACAACCAATATCATTACCTCTCACATGTACTTGAGTACCAAGATGAGTAGCTCCCATAAAGTGATAGTTCGTAGAATTTATCAGTTCTTGCGGTTATTCTACCAATCAAAAGTATCATGTCTACTGCTCTAATATTGATTTCTCATTCGATTAATAAATTATGGTGAAATTATGAAAGTGAATCGACAACTTTATCCCGTAGATGTATTTATAATTTTCCAGTTATATTTTAATGAATAATATATTTTATCTGGTGTTAGCAGTGGTGGACCACAGCTCCATCTATAGTTCTGCCGGGTATAGTGCTGCTTCTATTATGAAGTTTTATCTCTTATTTGTATGTTTTTATATATTCATATGTATGTTTGCAATATTTATGTCTTGTACATGTAGTTGTGCAATAAACATTGATTGATAAATAAACCTTGAGATTTAAGGGTACTGAGCAATGCTGCACACACTTTTACACACGCTCTAGAACTTGTCTTTATATAGCTAAAATTATGCCTCATGACTGTGGTAATGTATATATTTGTTGAAAGTACATTTTATAAGCCTTCCAAATATGTAATTTTTTTCACTGTAAACCTTCAGGTTGTGTAGATATTTGGATTAAAACAATCAAAATTTAATTTTAATTTTTAAAAGCTATCTTCAAAAAAGTATTTAAGTTATCGTAACTTACTTCATCATTTCCTGTATAGAAGACAAATCCGTGTCTCAGTTTTATCAATTTTGATCTGTTCTCGTTTTATTGACATTTAATGGAATATTTCTTTACAAAATCAAGCAACTCACAGTTTTGAACTTTGAAGTGGAATTAAATGTCAATTGAATAAGAGCTAGACCAAAATAGACAAACTGAGATTTTCTGTTTGAGTTGTCTTCTACAGGAAATAATGATATAAGTTACGATAAGTTGAATATTTTTGTTTGAAAATAGACATTTGAAAAAGAAGGCTCATTCTTTTAAATTATTTTTTTTAAATTCGAATATCTCCACAAGCTACAGATTTACAATGAAAAAAATTATATATTTGGAATCTTTAAGAAATGCGCATTCAACATATTATACATCACCAAAGGTATAAGGATTACTTTTAGCTGTGTAAAGACAGATTCTAGAGGGTGTGCAAAAGTGTCTGCAGGAGGCACAGTGACTTGGGTAGCACAGGTTGTCTTCGATTCGTCGATGTTTTTGTTGTTGTGATTATATATATATATATTTTTTCAAGAATATAATGACTTCCCACCTTTTCATACACCACAATGACAGTGAATGTCATAAAAATGCTTTCTATACGACCTACGTCGATCTACATACCCCTCCTGTACTAGATCTCCATCTAAATATCTAGATGGAGATCTAGTATAGAGGAGGGGTATGTAGATCGATGTAGGTCGTATAGAAAGCATTTTTATGACATCCACTGTCATTGTGGTGTATAAAGAAAGCATTTTTATGACATCCACTGTCATTGTGGTGTATAAAAAGGTGGGGAATAATTATATTCTTGAAAAAAAATCATATAATCACAACAACAACAACATCGACGAAGACACCCCCTGCTACCCAAATCACTGTGGCAGGAGAGCTCAGTTTCCTTAATTAGTTCAATTAGGCATGACGCCTGTGTATTCTACAAAGCACACTATCAACTAACAAATAAAGAATACAGACAAAATCCCGAAGAAGGATTTCTCCCGATATATTATACCGCTATATTATTGCATAAAAATGTATATGCGCGCATAAATGTAAGATCTTACAAGATATTTGATATTTCATCGAGCATGAGTTCGATCGTTACAGCTGTAAAAATCAAATCCAACAACACAACCAAATGACATTCGGCACAAATCGATCGATAGAAGGTGAGAATAGACATCTCTGGTTTGTGGCGCGTAAAATTCATTTCCAGTTCGTGCTACATGGGATAAAGTGTCACACAATCACTGTTCTCGTGAGCACACCACTTGGAATTGCAGTCTTCTTCCGGTATCCATGGATCTCCCTGTTCTTTTTCGCGGGGAGCAGATTCGGCGAATGCATCGTACTAGATTATTTTCCCTACACATTTGACACAGACTGGCTACCAGGTTGATTGAACCTCTTCCTACAATGTGAAAGGCAAACAAGAATATGAACAATTGACGACTGAAAATGAGCTAACTCATTCTTTAAGGAGATTAGAGACAATTTGAAAATCAAATGTCATTTTTGCTATATTTTGACGAGAGGTATCGAATTGCTGAGATATGGAAGAGGTGGGGAAAATTGACGATGTCTGGCGACAAATATGCAGCCATATGACTCCGCAGGAAAGCCTCTCGCGGCACCTCACATTCAGACTTGAATACGGAGGATTCCAAGGCGCAGCCTTTGTATCTAAGCCGCACATTTATTGCAGCTGTTCATGTGCACTCTATGAAGTGACCACACTGTCCCTAGCGCCGAATTAATCGGAATTAGATACGCTAGCTCGGGAGCTGTGTTGACAGATCACCTCAAATAAGTAACTCATCTGGTGTTACTTGATGGACATCGCGGGCGTCTGATGGGTTAAACACCTCAAAATAGGCCAAACATGGTGCAATTTTCGGATAATCTCGGATTTTGTATATTCTACAATTTAAATTTAACCCTACACTTAAATATATGGGATTAGATCGAATGAATTCCATGAATAATGTCTGAAGTTTCAAATAAGAGCAAATCACTACAAGATCACCACACTATCAAATTCCAAAATCCTTTCACAACTGTTCTCTGTATAGTTGATATTTTCTTTTTCTATTCACTTTAATTCCACTATCCCTATTTCGGTATATGCGTATTCGTTTTCACAAAGGTAGAGATGATCATTGTGTTGGTATTACAGCACATGTCGGCCATCTTCACGTCAACCTGGATTTTACGTTTATCCTGACGGTAGAAGAGAAAGGAAGAGGGGCGTGATGTAAGTTTATTTGGTGTTAATGCCTCTCTCCCAGTACTTGACCCATCCTCTCCTCCATCCATCAATTTAACTTTAACTCAATTTGACTTCGACTGAATTATCATTATTTGTAGAGGTATAGCTTGCTTACCACGTCCATGTATTCCAGGTAGTCTCCGTGGCCTTGACCAAATTCCAGACCTTTCCAGCATAGCGGCTTTCTCCGCCTCAACAGGTCCGATTTCCAATGTGGACATAATTCGGCCGTTAGAAATCGTCTTCAGAAAACAATCACGAGAAGTGTTCCTATATTCTCCACCAGACTCACTGATGGCGGTGCATACTACTGCGACCATAAGCGAGTTTACAAACATAAAGTGCATGTCGTCGTTGTGAAAATGAAGAGCAAAGGATCTCACTAATCTATAATTGACAATATATCTTCGACTATAACAGAATCTACATGAAAAACCACTGTATTGATTAAACGACCACCTGTTGTATATGTAATCTGTATATAGGGAGAGGGTTTGATATAGGCTCTGCCTGTCGCCCAATCCCCATTTCCATTTATATCTTTTCATGGAAATAAAATACTGTTTAAACCAAGAGCAAAGGGTCTAACGGATATACTGAGTAATATTCAGTGTCAACTCGGTGTCAAATTGATCTCTTAAACGGAAATAGACGAACATGAGATTGTTCTGATTTACTGATGTAGAAGAATTTCCTATCCAAGGAAATTAAGTCCGTGCTTTAATATTTTCTATATAGATACACCACCTACATGTAACATTCCAACAATACCCAACCATGGTATAAAATCGCCAAGTCTGCCATAATACGTATTTATAGGATGCCTATAATTATTTTGTAGCATGGTATAAAATCGCCAAGCCTGCCATAATACGTATTTATAGGATGCCTATAATTATTTTATACTGTGGTATAAAGTCGCCAAGCCTGCCACAATTCATATTTATAGGATGCCTGCCCTGTAAATAATATATACCATGGTATAAATTAATTTAGCCGTAGGTCATAAATAACTCGATCTCTCATCAAGAATATTAAACTTGACCAATTAGTAAACTTATAACAAGGGTAGATATATGGTCACATGAGCAAATGGGAAGTGGACTGATTTTTGAAATCCTCACTCTGCAGGGTGCTTTGAGCTATACGCACCGTTCGATTTTCTTGAGAGGGAGGCATCCTCGTTTTTTTTTAAAATAAAAAGGAACCTTAGGTATAACCTGGGACGAGTATAGTTAATATTCGTCCCAGGTATAACGAAAATATACAGGGGGAGCACTTTTTGCCCCTCGCCATTCTGCGGTACACCCCAGATGGCGTAAACACACTAATCTTTCTACCATGTATATACTTTGTCAGATGAGCTGAGTTAACAAGTCCTTTAGTACACACTGCATATATCTGTCACCATATCTAATCCTCTAATTCTGTCTCATTACACAACTCTTTCTCCTGTGAGCTGAGGTGGCATGGCTGGAAATGTGTTTACACAGCCATATATGTTTTCACAAGTTTACTTCTATTTTCTGGTTAAACTGGTAAATAAGTTGTAATTTAAGTCGCGATTTCTGTTCTGTACTCTCAACAGCTGCATGCAAATCGACGGTGGATTTGGCAACCCGAGCCTCGAGGGATCCGCCATCTTCCGTGTATATTTCCCGCTAAATGGAAAGAGGAAGAGGAGCCTAAAGCTCTGCACCAACTTTGTGAAATCTGATATCATTGATGGAAAGAATCAGAAAGCCGTATTTTACGACTTACGGCTAAATTAATTTGTACCATGGTATATATTATTTACAGGCATCCTATAAATACGAATTAAGGCAGGCTTGGCGATTCTATATCATGGTACAAAATAATTATAGGCATCCTATAAATACGAATTATGGCTGTCAGGCTTGGTGATTTTATACCATGGTACAAAATAATTATATAGGCATACTATAAAATATGATATGACAGGCTTGGCATTTATACCATGGTACAAAATAATTATACTCTCTAAAAAAACTTGAGTGAACTGTTCCACTCAAGTTTGAGTGAAATTTACCTGTTCACCCAAATTGAGTTACTTTTTACTCAGCTTGAGTTATTTTTCACTCAACTTGAGTTAAAACCATGCACTCAAGTTCACACAACTTGAGTGGGATGAATTTCCACTCTTATGCTTGAGTGAATGTCACTCAAGTTGAGTGCATTTAACTCAAGTTAAGTGAAAAGTAACTCAAGTTGAGTGAAAATCTAACTCAAGTATTGAGTGGGATGAATTTCCACTCTTACTTGAGTGAAATTTCACTCAACTTTTTTTAGAGAGTAGGCATACTATAAAATACGAATTATGGCAGGCTTGGCATTTATACCATGGTACAAAATATTTACAGGCATTCTATAAATATTTTATACCATGGTATAAAATGACGAATTGTGGCAGGGATGGCCAACCATACCTGTTCATGCTTTAATACACGTCACTAGTCAGACAAGGCGGTACAACAGAAAGTACAGGCATGGAACCGTTTATGAACCAGGATGATGGCCCAACTTCGCCAATGACTTGAAATCCGTTATGGTCACTTGGGGCTAGATTTTAAAATTACCGTATTTTAAGAATAACACTTTATTTACCAGTACTATAAGGATAATCCCCTGTGAGATTCGAACCCGCCATCCTCCAGAGAGTAGGGTACCCATTCACTAGCGGAATATATACACGTGCTATAAACCAGTTACGCTCATATACAGCTTTTGTCACTTACGTCTCTCCTATCCCCAGCTGATTTCCACCGCATTTTCGCGCCTCTTGACCGTTAGGGGACGCTTCTTCTGGTTAGCCAATCACCGTGCCACAATAGCTCGGAGGTAACCAGATTCATTATACTAAACATGACTGGCTAACACTTAGCCGGAAAACATCGGCTAAGGAGTCTATTTTTTTTTTTTTTTTTTTTTTTTGTTGCTGACCCCTTAGCCCGAATCACTTATACAGACCGAAAAGGAAAAAAATAAATAAGACGTCAGTGGCTCGAGATCTTTAACTGCACACGGCGTGGGGAATTGAGACAGAGGCACAAAAAGCATTTTATCGAATAAATATGATTTGGCATCTCCAGCACTATGACAACCACCTAATGACTCCTTTAATTAGATGGAATCTGCCATCAAACACCGATTTTGTCAACAAAACCGTTGTGTTTCTTTCTCCATAGTTTACAGGGACATGCGCAGAATGGGATTGACCTTTTGACTCACGTCATCAAGAAATGGATCCATGTTGGTTTTAAACCAATAGCGACGTGTGTTTATTCACGTGATCAGAAAGGTCACGAGATCAAAATAGCGAAGGTCATATTCTCACAAGATGTCAGAAAGGCGCGAAAACGTTAAAATCAGTGGAGGTTTTTTCTCACACATTTGATCACATTTTGTCAGCATCAAAACAGTCGTGATAGATGGTACATGGACAAAGAAGCTCAGGTCGGTCAAACTGTATCAAATTGGCATATATTTGCACGGTATATGTATTTCTACGGTTCATTATATAAAACTCTCGACGCAAGTGAAATCTTTTCTGACAGTTACTATCGGCAAATGCCAGGTACAAAGCAGAAACAGCTGTTAGTCAAGGATTATTTATACTATTATTATATTTAGTATGTGTGTTCTCTGGGATGATTATTCCCCGCTTTTGTATATATCACGCTTTTTGCTCTTTCACCAACTTGTACAAACTACTTCGGGATAGAACAAGCCCCCTGGGGTTTTATTCCCGCCAAATGTATAGCCAGCACTTTTATATTTGTTTATGCTACTGTTAATCTTTACCCATTTGGTGAATAAACATTCAATTCAATTCAATTCAATTCTCCCGCTTAGTTATTTTCGTCAGCGAAAAGGCGCTTTTCGCGCCATAGTTTTTATCGCGAAAATTTAACCTACCCTCGATCTGGGCTGTGATAGGAATGCCACGCCCCCTTACCTATATTCACCTATCACAGCCAGAGTTTCTGGGTTAGCTAACTACTGCACGAGGTCGGATGTTGGTAGCTGCCATAAACAAAGCGGACCGAGACGCATCCGTAAGAGTAATATTCATTGGTCATTGAGCTTATAAACCAGTCAGCCAGGTCAGCTTCCATGAAAGAGGAAGTTGGGGGATCAGAATTTAGTTAGCGTATATGTGTGCTATCCCATTTTAGGATAAGTGTTACCATCAAAATAATTGAATACTAATCTGAATTCAATTTCCAAATGACATGTATGGACTACGTCAGCTATAGCTGCAATGTACATTCTCCTCTTCAACAAATTGACCAATTCTTCTGAAAATTCACCAGCATAACTATGAGGCCACGCAGATGTCGCGTATCAAAAATTGAGGTCAGTTTGTCAAAAGTCAAGATCACTGTGTCGGATTCCTGTTTTGTTTGAGTGGATAAATCAGTGAGAGACGATATGCCAGGCATTGAAATTAGCAAAGGTCACATAGATCAACGGCCAACGTCACAGTGCCTCAATCTGGGAGAATTCCCCTCAATGGACATGTCCCCACCCCAACAGGAAATTATTGAAGACCTTCACTGTGCTATAGTACTCAAATCCAAAGATGTGGATTTTGTCAAACTTTAGGAATATCTCAAGAAATAGTATGGCAAACAAGAAACCAATCGACGTCGAAAGGTCACAGATCAAGGTCAATGGGGATAAAAAAAAATAATCAGGAAACCATCGAAAATCACAGTTTCAATAATTAATTAATTAATAACATTTTCAATAAATAATTAATAATCAATGCAATGTCAAGATTCAGGTCGAAGGTTCAACTGTGAAGGTCACTGACCACTCGCTGTAAGACTTAAGACTCCTAGATGTCGTTTTGATGACGTAGTCCATGGAGCCAATCAGGATCGTGTTTACTGATACTGTTTGTTCATACATGTCAATTAACATTTCAATACACTGAATTAAAAATTATTCTTGAACCTATCAAATTACCTTGCCTCAGGATACCATTGTCAGCTTTACAGTCCATTTAAAATGAACGAGTGCAAACAGTTGAATAATGGTTTGATTTTGCAGAAACACCAATTCATCTACCTGCTTGAGTCTGTAAACTTATTTAATAAAGCTGATAAATAATATATATATACTTTTTGTTTGACAACATTGTAAACCTTTTCTTCTCATTTATCCTAACAGTTTAGTGACATCCACATTGTGTGCTGTGACACTTGTATGCCACAAAAACCCTTTGGAGTATAATGCAGTTTCAAGTCCAGCTGGTATTCATTCTACTACATGTATAATTACTGATTTATTATGGCAGGCCATTAGTATTTTACACAATCTTCAGTCCTATATTTTTTAGTCATTCCTATATTTTCCTATGTTTTAGTCAAAACCTCTTATATTTCCTATATTTTGACTTTTCCTCAAGAAAACTTTGACCAATGCTCTGAAATGAGTCAAATTGGCACGAGAAAAAACAAAAATTGGCATGCGGACAAAAAAATTCCCACGCTTACTTGACAAATATGAAAACATTTACATTCTTCTACGTTGCACCAAGCATCAGAACGGGTCTCCTCAATCATCACCACTATGACCGCATTCAGTGGAAATAATTTGATTAAACACCAGAAAACTACCATTTTTGGAACATACATTGTAGTACTGACCTGTCTTACACTTCTTTATTTCCTATATTTTCTTATATTTTACAAAGAAAATTCCTATATTTCTCCTACATTTTGGCAAATTTCCTCCTATATTTTCTCCTATATTTGCACTGTGAGCCAATTGCAGGCCTGAGTTTTGGTGATCGAGGTGGCCTGACAGTGGGCGTACTGGGTCGTATGGGGTATCCATGTGAAGCGCTCCTCGAGGCCGATCAAGTCATGAGTGGGTAAATGTAAAAGTAGGATCTGGCTTGAAAATATAACAACCGGAAACACGGACTTTACCCCTAGAAATGGAATAGCCCTATTAAATGAGTCTAGGTATGGTAATATCTGTCACCCAGCGTGTCATGACCTTCCGCGAGGTGCAGGGTTGGTTAGCGGGTGTACGTAAAATTAGGATTTGTCCCGCAAATATAAAAAAAGGAAGACGGACTGTACACCTAAACCATGGGGATTAATTCAGGAAAGTGTGTATCTTCAGGAGTGTATGTAAAATTAGGATTTGTTCCGAAAATATAAAAAGCGGAACACGGACCTGGTAAGTCGTAGAAATTAGATTTTTGTTGTTGTTGGGATTGTGTAGTCTCAATTTAAAGAAAAGGTAGTATAGAACGCCGAAACCCAGTATATTTGCCTTTTGACCTTTGTGTAGAGTTTTACAGTAACGCCTTAAGGATAGATGTCCCCTTAGAGGCAGTTTTTGCACCCCCATGACAATTTGTCGTCTGCATCAATAAATATACAAGATAACCATAATAAACTATATATTTTATGAAAGCATACATCGTAGGGATTTCAGCTATATGAGTTGTATAACCGACGCTGCTACTGTGTGGAAAATATTCCAATTTGAAAAAATTAAACTGAAAACAATAGCTTCAATTTTTCAATTGAAATTTCATGAAAACTGTTGGTCTTGTTTCAACTTTGATGGTATACCTTGATAGGAGACAATTCGAACTAGTTAACGTCATCTCATTTTTTTAAATTTTCGCCTGGTTTTGTTTTTACAGCTATTTTACTAAAATAAATTGAAAAAAACGTACTTTTTTACGGTCGTTTGTCTTAAAAGTTGAATAATTAAAAAACTAATCCGAACTTACAACAATTAAGATAACGTTTACTAGATTACCTTATAAGTAACAAGCATGCCAAATTTCAAAAGCGTAGCATGGATACTTTTCGAGAAATAAACGTTTAAATCTCGGATTTTGTTCAAAAATGAAAGGCTAGAAATCGGGCAAAATGTGTCCAGCTATACATCTGATGAATTAATCCAAATTTTTTACTTGAACATGTTAAGATTTGGTGGTGTACGGAGGGTTTTATTGGGGAAAACCCTGTTTTCTAGATCTCGAGGAGCGCTTCACATGGATACCCCATACGACCCAGTACGCCCAATATCAGGCCACCTCGACCACCAAAACGCAGGCCTGCAAGTGGCTCACAGTAAAAATATAAGAGGAAATTTGCCAAAATATAGGAGAAATATAAGAATTTTTTTTATAAAATATAAGAAAATACAGGAAATAAAGGAATGTAAGACAGGTCAGTACTACAATGTATGTTCCAAAGTTGGTAGTTTTCTGGTACTTAATCAAATTATTTCCACGGAATGCGGTCATAGTGGTGATGATTGAGGAGACCCGTTCTGCTGCTTGGTGCAACATAGAAGAATGTAAATGTTTTCATATTTGTCAAGCAAGCGACGGAAAAAAAATTCCGCATGCCAATTTTTGTTTTTCCTCATGCCAATTTGACTCATTTCAGAGCATTGGTCAAAGTTTTCTTGAGAAAAAGTCAAAATATAGAAAATATAGGAGGTTTTAAGTAAAACATAGGAAAATATAGAAATGATTAAAAAATATAGGAAAATATAGGAGATATAGGAGGCACTTGCAAGCCTCAAAACGTGCATTCCAATGCCCTTTTCCCAAAGGCGACCCCAGATACCCTTTCTATTCTATACTACTACGTGTCGCGTGTAATCCGACGTACCACGTGTAATCCGGCATGCCGCGTATAATTCGGCGTGCCGCGTGTTATTCAGCGTGCCGCGTGCAATTCGGCGTGCCGCGTGTAATTCCGCGTACCGCGTGTAATTCGCCGTACCGCGCGCCGCGTAATTCGGCGAGCCGCGTGCTGCGTGTAATTCGGCGTGCCGCGTGTTATTCAGCGTGCCGCGTGCCGCGTGAAATTCGGCGTGCCGCGTGTAATTCGGCGTACCGCGCGCCGCGTAATTCGGCGAACCGCGTGTAATCCGGCATGCTGCGTGTAATTCGGTGCCCAACCTGCCGTGTGTCGCTGTAATTCGGCGCGCCGAGTGCCGCGTGTAATCCGGTGTGCCGCGTGTAATCCGGCGTGCCGCGTGTAATTCGGCGCTCCGCGTATAATTCGGCGCGCCGCGTGCCGCCTGCAATTCGGTGCGCCGCCTGCCGCGTGTCGGGTGTAATTCGGCGCGCCGAGTGCCGCGTGCCGCGTGTAATCCGGCGTGCCGCGTGTAATTCGGCGCGCCGCGTGCCGCGTATAATCCGGCGCGCCGCGTGCTGCGTGTTAATTCGGCGTGCCGCGTATAATTCGGCGTGCCGCGTGTAATTCGGCACGCCGCGTGCCGCGTTTAATTCAGCGTGCCGCGTGCCGCGCGTGAAATTTGGCGTGCCGCGTGTAATTCGGCGTACCGCGTGCCGCGTATAATTCGGCGTGCCGCGTGTTATTTGGCGTGTCGCGTGCGCCTTGCTTCGCATCGTACCGCGTGTAAAACCGCGTACCGCGTGCCGCGTACCGCGTGTAATTCCGCGTGCATCGCAAAGCCACGTGGTCAAACCTTTATATATGACATAGCTGACTGGTGCTGTTTTCTGCCGTTTCTGAAATTTTTTCGGCAATGTGGGTTTTTTGGTGACAGAGCAAATAAATACAGGTATTCGCGTATGGAGGAAAGCCCAAAAACACGACAAGGCATTTAATTCACCCGAAGAAAATGCCAAACGATCGCAAACATTCGAAGAGGTTCAACACGCACTGTGATTTGCCTGTCAGAACTCCGTTTCCCTTTGCGTAGCGAAGTCAGGTGTGGAAAAATGAGCTTTAAAAAAGAGAGCAATAATTCTGGTCACCTGCTAGGCTGAAATTAATTAGAGGGTCCGCTTGAGTACGTGAGTGAATTCAATCAAGTATGTTGACTATGCGTTTTCGGGTCCCACCCGTTGTGAGCCTCGACGCGGGAACGCACTCAGCGACCTAGAAACGGGGCAGTTTACAGCCCTGCCAGTCAGAATAACAGGTCTTTTCCTCATGTGCCACTAAACAGGGGTAACAAGTTTATATATTTTATTTTGACGAGTGCATCAAACTCATTTGAGGCAAAAAATGGCGCAATTGGACGGCCTTTCCAACTCCTAAAATCGTCCACTGTCAGCCCATGCTTCCATGCTTCTGCAGGCTTGGGGAACCACCTCATCGGTTTGTTTATCTTTCTTCAATCTCAGAATGCACCGCGGCCAGCGACACTCCGATAAACCTTGGTGGTTGCAATCATTCCTGTCGTGAGCACACCACTTAGAATTGAAGTTTTCTTGCGGTTCCCCTTGCGGATCTCACTGCCCTTGTTCGCGGGGAACAGTATCGGCGAAAGCATCGTACTCGATGATTTCTCCTACAAGTTTGGCAGAGACTGGCTATCAGGTTGACAAGTCCTCTTACTGCAATGTGAAAGGTAAACGAGAATATAAGAAATTGACGACTGAATTCTTTAAAAGGTGTTCGTATTCACAAGTGTAGATGTTGCCATACAAATGCTCAGTCTATTCTAGGGTGCAGAAATCTGACTGGTGGCTGGGATATTACACATGGAATCTGTATCCAAGCTCTCTTGTAAGTAGTAGTAGAAGCGCGAATTCTGTCGTATTCATGGGGAGATAACTATTGCTGGGCCGTCAGTTGACCGGAACTGATCTTTGACCATTGCGCATGGACACACTACCGGAATTAAAACAAAGCCGGATTGGCCAATAATACATTTATTCAAGCCACAGATTTTTGTTTATTAAAACTACAACTACATAAAAGAGAATGCAGCCCAATTAGCAATAGTACTTCTAAGCAGGCAAGCAAGTAGTGGCCAACATGGCCTGGCAGGCAAATACATAGTTACAATTGATATAACTAGCAAATATTAACTTGGTGCTCTGGCATACAATATAGGAATAATTCAATTGAGATTACCCACAAATGAACATTTAGTTTATATCGCTATACCAATTCATTGGAATTACCAGATGATAAATTGAAGTTATGTAGAGCATATGGCATACATGTAAACGATATTTAGACTCCATCCATAGTTGGGGTAGAGTTAGGATAAAGATTGTTGTAATAATTGTAGACTAGCAGTCGGGCCAGGCTGAATATATTTGAAAACCGAGTCACTCTTCCAATCACTCAATGACTTCACTAATGGCAATGGTATACCTATGCAAACCAACCGTACCGCACCGTCGTACCGCACCGCCGCAGGCTATGGGTATTAAACCTGTCATTAAGACCAATACCAAAAGCCACCTCTTTAAGGCGTTTGCGGAACTGCATGTGTGACAGGGAGACAACACGACCAGACTGAACAATACAAAACAAGGGTAAATGCCTATCAATAGGGCCTGCAACTGTCACAATCTGTTGCAAAGCTCTAGTCGGACAAATAAGTGACAGATGTACAGGGAAAAAAGGCAACACTGCTGTATGTACTCGTTGCGCATATTGAATGGTCTTAGACGATCGGATAGACAATAGTACACCATTATCTTGAAAACACAGATCTTCACGTTTAACACAATGAGAGTTAAAGAGAGGCTTATAGGCCGATGTACAAAAATTGCTAACCCGCAACAACCCAAAGAAACCAGTGGTGACAGCAGCCCAGAAACGTAGATCCAGTATCTCGCGCATGGCTCGAAGATGATCCAAGGTAAAAGAGCTTTTTGAATGGAAAAATTGCCCTTAACCCGTTTAGCACCCTTCAAAAGCCGCTGTAACCACCAGTTATCTCCGAGAGGGTTGGGTAACTGACAATCTAAATGCAAAATACGAAGTCTATTTAAATATTGCTGAATTGTGTTAAATGATTTATCCTGGGCTAAAAAGGCCACATAACGAGCTAAATTACATCGTGTTACAGGCAGTGGATCCAAATTTAAAAAGTTACAAAATTGAAGATATGACCTCAATTGACAATCATGAGCTCTCTGTGTAGAGGGGGCATATGCGGCAGCACAAAACATTTTCATAACTGCATACAGTTGTGGTAAACATGTAACCACTGGAAAAATCTGGGGAAGAAGAAAATAAAATGCTCTGACAGACATGATCAGGTAAAAAATAAATCGGCAAATATAGCGTTCCTACTGAATGTAACTCTGCCACAAAGCGTTGCATCTGGCCAGGCTCATGGAACCTCGAAATAGAATCTGCAAGAGCATTTTGCCGACCAGGTAAGTAAATAGCTTCTAGGGCAAAATCAAAATGCATCGCCAGATGACAGAGTTCATCCAGCACATCAAATGCTGCTGGGCAAGGAGTAGTACCTTTATTTATTATAGCAGCCGTAGCTGAGTTATCTGTATAAATTTGAACTCTATGCCCAGCCCCTACAGACGCCCAACGCCGAGCTGCTACCAAAGTAATGGCTAGTTATTTGATATTAATATGCCCGCCCTGCCATTCCGGATGATCCAGATGCCATGCGCAATATATCCAATCACCGGACAAGCAGAAAGTTCCGCGCCCAAAATTGCAAGCATCTGTAAAAACCGGAACAACAGGCCGAACATCATATATCACTCTACGATTTACAGAATGGCTCAGATGATAAACCCACCATTCTAGGTCAGCAGACATACTAGACACCAATACCTTGTGATTAGGGGCTTTTAATATGGATATTAAATCGTGCAGTTTTCGTATATGCACCTTCCCCAAATGATAACATTAGTGGCCCAATTCAATTTCCCAGCAAGTTTCTCTAATTGTTTTTTAGACAGTCTACGTTTATTTAGACTGGCTTTAATACACACTATAAGTTCGTCCAATTTTGGTGGATGTAAGGACAAAGTACCAGTTCGAATGTCAATCTCTATACCCAGGAAGGTCAGTTTTTGGCAGTAGTCTATAACTTTTTTCCAATTAACAGAAAATTCCAGTGATCTTAACAAAGAGATCACTGCTTTGGTGACTCGATCAAACACTGAAGGGGATTTACGGCTTCCAAATGGAAGTTTATTGTCAAATAAAAAAGAAGCAGTATCCTGGCCCTTAAACTGACATTTAAGACCAGTAAATTTGTAGTTTGATGGGTGAATATTTACACTCCTATACGCAGATGAAAGGTCCACTTTTGCGAGGAACCAGCTGTATTATATCCAAGACGTCTTGTATCGATTGATAATCACAGGGGTCCTTGCTGGCGTAATCGTTGACACTAACACCTTCTGGTCTACTAGAGTCATGTATGAGGCTGATATTGCCATCACTTTTTGGAATAGCATTTAGAGCAGTAATCACAGGAGGGGGACAATCAGTGACGGTGTAATTATCCTCAATTATCTCCGAATTTATTTGATTTTCTACTGCGTCATAATGACAAAGAGTTGATTTAGAATTAGGCACACAAATCGGCACCGGGTCCACATTAGGATTGTCAACTATAGAAAACAACTCTGTAATTCCAGCTAAAATAAAATCCCGATCAAAATCATTCTCAAGTTTTCTCTCCCACACATGCAGCCGATCTGCTAAAGGTCTAGAGATACGGCGAACTACTGTTTTTTTGGCGCCGTGTTACTTGGTCTTCCGGATTCATTATGATTACTCTGTCGGTGTGAATGGGAAAAGCAAACAAGACAAATATGCGCATAATTAAACACACGAAGTTGACAGCCAAAACGGCCATTGAAGCGTTCACAAATTGGGCGCCCCGTTTGTGGGTCAAATTTGGAACGGTCACTAGCCCGCTGATTAGAATGTTTCACTGTTGATTTAGGCGCCTGAAACTTGTCTCCTCTCGAGCGGAGCCATGCCTGCATAAGGAACGGTTGATCTGTATTCCAGGGAAATTGTAAATCAAAATTCAAGATGGATTGCCAGTCAAACACTTGCGCAAAGGTAGTGATTTTAGTCAGGTAGTCCGAGTATTGCATACTCACTTCCATAATCATTTCTTGCATGATTTTTATCGCGCCTTCAAAATACTGGGCTTGGTTTAATTTATTGCAAGCAATTTTAGAGTCTTTAACAAGCCAAAATCCACGACACTGTTGTCGCCGGACTTTTATCACCAGCTGTGGGAGCTGTTGTAACAAAGTCCCGGACCTCACGTAATATCGGACGTTTCTGACTGCATGTATTAGAATTTGACAGACGTGAGAGAAGTTCAAACATACCGGTATGGTCATTGGCTGTTCGCGAATTCATTCCAAGTTGGTTCTCCGGTACGTCCATCCTGCAAACATGGTTCAGCATAGCCAGGACATCCTCAGTTTGCTGATTATTTGGTCGGTCTTCCACGTGGTCGTCATGCACTGAGCTACCATTTTGTCTTTGTCCCGGTAACTCACGCCGAAGTTCCAGCACAGCATCTTCCAACAATAGTCTTTGCCCCAGGGAAAAATCGCTAAACTCCTTAGCTACTCCATTTTTCCTTATGTGCGACTAAACAGGGGTAACAAGTTCATATATTTTATTTTGACGAGTGCATCAAACACATTTGAAGCAAAAAATCGCGCAGTTGGAGGGCCTTTCCAGCTCTTAAAATCTTCCACTGTCTTCCATGCTTCTGCAGGCTTGGGGAACCACCTCATCGGTTTGTTTACCTTTCTTCAATCCGAGAATGCACCGTGGCCAGAGACACTCCGATAAACCTTGGTGTTTGCAGTCATTCCTGTCGTGAGCACACCACTTGGAACTGAAGTTTTCTTGCGGTTCCCCTTGCGGATCTCACTGCCCTTGTTCGCGGGGAACAGTATCGGCGAAAGCATCGTACTCGATTATTTCTCCTACAAGCTTGGCAGAGACTAGCTACCAGGTTGACAAGTCCTCTTCCTGCAATGTGAAAGGTAAACGAGAATATAAGAAATTGACGACTGAATTCTTCAAAAGGTGTTCGCATTCACAAGTGTAGATGTTGCCATACAAATGCTCAGAAATCTGACTGGTGGCTGGGGTATTGCACACGGAATCTGTATCCAAGCTCTGTTGTAAGTAGTAGTAGAGGCGCGAATTTTGTTGTATTCATGGGGAGATAACTATTGCTGGGCCTCAGTTCACCGGAAGTGATCTTTGACCATTGCGCATGGAGACACTACCAGGATGAAAATGGTGCGCAGGGGTCAAAGGTCGCCTCCGGTCACGTGACGGCCCAGCAAGAGTTACCTCCTCACGAATGCGACCGAATATGCGCTTCAGTTACTTCATTGTTAATTGACATCGGCGGAAAAAGTGCAGGAAGAGTTATCTGCCCCTGAATACTACTTTATATGTCCTTCAGTTACTTCAATGTTAATTGACATGTCCGGGGGAAAATGCAGCAAAAGTTATCTGTCCCTGAATACTACTTTATATGTCCTTCAGTTACTTCAATGTTGATTCATAACTGTGGATGCTTTTGGTCTCAATGATGCATTCAAACAGGTGTTTCTTTTGTGCAAATTCTATGGCATACGCCACTGTACAACTCATTCGATTTCCATATGGACCGGATCCATGTGCAGCAATTTCATGCTTTCGTGTTATGGGCTAAAATTGCGACTCCCGCTTTCGAATACCATTTGTGGTGAAACTTGTTTTATGTGACCTCCAACAAATCCCTAGTAGTATATAAAGGTGATTACAGAGCTTATTGACCTACTTTTTTGTTCCCCCTGGGGCGTATTTGGGGCGGAACTTGATCACGTGACGATCATGTGATCGTTGGGGGAAAACTACCTCCAGCACAAGAGAGCTCCAATCTAGGGGGAGGTAACTCTGGGTGACTATAGTTCCGGCAACCTGTAACCTTTGTATTCCTCCGCGGTGATGTGGTGATGCGGTCGCGGAAGAAAGCTTCCGCGGAGAAAAAGTAGTTCCTGGACTTCAAATACGCTGCATGGTCCGATGGGGCCGAGCGAGGCTCTTTTCAGTCATGTCATGGGTGTTTTCACAGAATAAATAAATAAATAAATAAAATTAATTAATTTTAATTGTATATATTACTGATTACAGAGCCCATTTTGTCACGGGGAGAAAAACCCCTCACATTACCCTCAAAAAAACCTCTAAGCCATATAATAATAATAAACATAATCTATAGGTGTTGTACCATGTTAATAGGATCAGTCTAGCATCTGTACCACCCTAGGGGCGAGCGTTTATTGTCCCGTGTATCTCCGCAAGAAATCAACAAACAAAATGGCGGCTCCAGGATGGTGTGGGGACGCCCTTTCCACATCACGGCGTCGATCCTGACCATAGCCCCATCTGCACACACTGACGCAAGGGAGACAACTCGTGTGGCCCAAGGGTATGGAAATAGCAGTTTTGGAGCTAGGGGAGCCACAAATGGTCCAATGGAGTCATATGAGGTATCAAAGTGAAGCATTCGTGAAGGGGCATCTAATGGGCTGGGTGTGGGATTAAAATATCGGCATTCTGCGCATGCGCGGTGGCCCAAGGGTATGAAAATAGACGTTTTGGAGCTAGGGGAGCCCCTAATGGACCGATGGGGTCGAGTGAGGTATGAAAGTGAAGCATTCGTGAAGGGGCATCTGATGGGCTGGGTGTGGGGTTGAAGTATCGGCATTCTGCGCATGCGCGGTGGCCGAAGGGTATGGAAATAGACGTTTTGGAGCTAGGGGAGCCCCTAATGGTCCAATGGGGTCGAGTGAGGTATCAAAGTGAAGCTTAGGTGAAGAGGCATCTAATGGGCTTGAAATATCGGCATTCTGCGCATGCGCGGTGGCCCAAGGGTATGAAAATAGACGTTTTGGAGCTAGGGGAGCTACTAATGGTCCAATGGGGTCGAGTGAGGTATCGAAGTGAAGCATTCGTGAAGGGCCATCTGATGGGCTGGGTGTGCGGTAGGAATATCATTCTGCGCATGCGCAGACGCAATGCGGAGCTCTCGTCCAATCAGAAGCGAGTATTTCAAATCCGTCACAGAGCTCTCAGCCAATCAGAATCGAGTATTTTGACCCGGTGCATTATGGGCCATATCCAAGATGGCGGCACGTATGTTCAAGATGGGGGCACATCCGGTGTCGAAAACTGGCCATTTCGTCGGGATGTGGTCACCTAGTGTCGAAAACTGGACCTTGTATGGGTCCTGCTAGACGTTTTGGAGCTAGGGGAGCCCCTAATGGGCCGATGGAGTTGTATGAGGTATCAAAGTGAAGTATATTTCAAGCATGGGTGGGTGCATGAAAAAATTTTCCTGAAAAAATACGGAACACGGACTTTATCCTAAATTACGTGAAAAATGCCTATGGGGTATGGGGGTATAGGACTCATCCTGGGAAACTCATTTCTCGACATTTATGGTATATAGGGTTGTGGGGTTCTGCTTTTCTGGTCTGCCTGGCACAAACATGATAGGAAGTATCCTGGAGCGAATCGGTGAAATTTTTGAAAGTACGATATAGCCCCCATATAGTCCCATACTGGGAGTATAGGATCAATGTTTGTCCCCCTGGGAAACGTACTTCTATACATTTGCGGTAGGGTTGTGGGGTCTCGTTTTCTTAGTCTCGTCATTCAGAACATGATAGGAAGTGTCCCGGAGCGAATCGGTGAAATTTTTGAAAAAAAGTCACCGAGGCCTGGGTAGGCCCATAGGCCTATACTGCATGGCTATGGGTGTATAGGGCCATATGGGGTGGACATGTTGGAGTCTAGGTGAGTCCCTAATGGTCCAATGGGGTCGAGTGAGGTCTTATTTTGAAGCTCTCGTGGAGGAGCACTTGACTACACTAATGGTTCGTCCGTGTTCAATAGTCTGCGCATGCGCAGCCTGGCCCGTATTATAGTAAGTAGGCATTTTGGGGGGTATGTGGGTGTGTGTTTGGGTTAGACATGGTCTATTCACGGTTCGAATGGGTCGTGTGAGGTATCAATGTGAAGCTTGTGTGGGGTAGAGTCAGAATGGCGTGTTTTAAATGCATGTCGCGTCAATATGCGCATGCGCAGTCTGGCCGTAGTAGAGAAATCAGGCATTTTGGGGCAGTACATGAAGGTATTTGGGGTAGAGATGGACCGCTATGGGTTCGAATGGGTCGTGGAAGGTGTCAAAGTGAAGTTTGTGTGGGTTAGAGTCAGAATGGTGTGTGTTTTAAGTGCAAGTCGCGTTAATCTGCGCATGCGCAGTTGGTTGTAGTAAGTAAAGTGGCCATTTTGGGGCAGTACATGAAGGTATTTGGGGTCGAGATGGGCTATTCACGGTTCGAATGCGTCCTGGAAGGTGTCATCTTGTAGCTCTTGGGGTGTAGACCCCGATTTGAGGGCTGTTCACGTCACCTGTGACGTCATCGGTGACGTCATCAGTACGAGTAGTAAGTAAAGTGGGTATTTTGGGGCAGTGAAAGGAAGGTATTTGGTGTAGAGATGGTCCATCCTTGGTCCGAATGCGTCCTGGGAGGTGTCATTTTGTAGCTCTCGGGATGTAGACCCCGATTTGGGGGCTGTTCACAGCATCTGTGACGTCATTAGTGACGTCATCAGTACGAGTAGTAGCGAAAGTGTGCATTTTGGGGCAGTGAAGGAAGGTATTTGGGGTAGGGATGCTTCATCCTCAGTCCGAATGCGTCGTGAGGGGTGTCATCTTGTAGTTTTCGGCGTGCAGACCTCGATTTGAGGGCTGTCCACAGCATCTGTGACGTCATTGGTGACGTCATCAGTAGGAGTAGTAGCGAAAGTGAGCATTTTGGGGCAGTGAAGGATGGTATTTGGTGTAGAGATGGACAATCCTTGGTCCGAATGCGTCATGGGAGGTGTCATGTTGTAGCTCTCGGGGTGTAGACCCCAATTTGAGGGATAGCCACAGCATCTGTGACGTCATTGGTGACGTCATCAGTACGAGTAGTAGCGAAAGTGGGCATTTTTTAGCAGTGAAGGTTGTTACTTGGTGTAGACATGGACCATCCTCGGTGCGAATGCGTCGTGTGAGGTGTCATCTTGTAGCAACGCCCACCAACGCCATTCTGAATGCTTCAACGCCCTGGTGAAATAGCTCAGAAGCTCTGATATTCCATGGAATTGTCACTAATTCTTCGAAATGCAGTGACGCCCGTCAACGCCCGTCGTTACACCTTAATACTCTAACATAACGCCATGATATAGACCGGAGAGAGAACAACAACAGCAACAACAACAACAAGGATGACATATGAGAGAACAACAACAACAACAAGTTTTTTCATATAGTTTATTCTCTCCAATGTTACATCATACCCACGCTGGGGGAGCCGCGTTGGGTATATTTACAATTCAAGAAGATTCTTGTCCAATCAGAGGCCACCATTTGTATCTGTCATATTCGTTCCTGTCCGTTAGATGTATTCTCGGCTACTCTTGTCCAATCAGAAGTCGCCATTTCAGAAAGTTCCATCTTCGGCCATGTTCGCTCTGAACCGTTTGTTCTAACCGTCATCGGGCAGGCCAGGATACCGTTGAGGAAACATATCCTCATATAGTTATACCGAATCTGTGCTGTATTATACCACATGAATAACAACAAGTTCAGCAATGTTCATACAGTTTATTATCCCCAATGTTACATCATACCCAGGCCGGGGGAGCCGCCCTGGGTATGTTTAGTATGTGCACAGCAAAACAAATTGAAATATCAAACACCATGTTTTATTATTTAACGCACCGTCACATTAGGTACAAGTGTTTACTGAGCTCAAGTCAACGATCAGCATGTAGACATATAGAGTATGTACGGCATGTTATGGTATTCATCAGTGCACGGGTGACGCGTTCTGGGGGAGCCGCGTTGGGTATGTTTACAACTCAAAAAGACTCTTCCCAATCAGAGGCCACCATTTGTATCTGTCATATTCGTTCCTGTCCGTTAGATGTATTCTTGTCCAATCAGAAGTCTCCATTTCAGAAAGTTCCATCTTCGGCCATGTTCGCTCTGAACCGTTTATTCTAATCATCGGCGGACAGGCCAGGATACCGTTGAGGCAACATATCCTCGGATAGTTGTTTGCGCATTCTGAGTATTCATCAGTGCACGAGTGACGCATTCAACCGATGGCAGTGGTGGATCAGCTTGGTAAGGAAAAACGTAACATTGGTCACCCTCTTCACTGTCCAATTGGTGTTGGGTCGTTGTTGTTGGGCCCATCCCAAGACATCCAATTGTTCCACTTGGTCCAGCATCATCTCTAGTGACCTCCGGTCATTGATGGTAAACGGTTGGTCGTACACTGGGTGGATGGCACTGGAATAGAAATAGCGCAATTCACCCGTCACCTTATGGCATAAGATGTACCCAAATGCTACATTTAATGTGAAGGCCGTAGGTTGGTCATTGAAGATGGTTTCCACGTAGCTGCGTAGACGGGTGAGCTTGGTCAGTGGGAAATTGTAGATATCTTGAATAGGGTGATGACGGTGGAAACAGTGCCGTGTCATGGTTCAATGGCGCCGAGAGATGTCACTCTCTGGATGATATTCGGGTAAGAGATCGCTAGGAACATTTATGGGCTCGTCCAGAAAATGTTCGATGTATGACGTATGACTCGAAACCGTAACGGTGGGGTCCGGCTGGAAATCCAGGCTCTTCCCAACTGTGGATATAGGCGGGCTCTCCGTCATCGCATCACCAGTGGCGTTCGTCTCCCCGGGCTTATCTTCACTGGGTCTGACCTTCCGCGGCTCCTCTTCAGTAGGAAGTTGTCGCCAAAACCGTGGAGACGGGCCATGAATCAAACGCTGATGCCGTCTTAACTGACTGCGTCGTTTGAAGAGTTCACCACAGTCCTTACAATGTTCCGTCGTGCCCTCGTGGACTGAGCGTTCGTGGCGCAGTAAATGATCCTCCCGATTAAATGACCGTGCGCAGGTTATACAAGTATGTCGTGCACCGTTGTGGATGAAGGCCTCGTGGCGTCGTAAATCTTCTGGGCGAGTAAATGACTTCTGGCAAGTTGTGCAACTGAACATCTTGGTGGTTGACAGAGTGTCTGATGAAACGGCAAGGCCGCTTCCCTTTTATAGCACGCTAGCTGTTGATCTATTTTTAGCACACTCAGTTCAACTACCTACCGGATGTAGACTGTTTCTAATCGTCATCGGGCAGGCCAGGATACCGTTGAGGAAACATATCCTCAGATAGTTGTTTGTGCATTCTGAGTATCTATCAGTGCATGGGTGAATACTTTCATCCGATGGGGGTGGTGGGTCAGTTTAACCACGAAGAACGTAACATTGGTGACCCTCTCCACTATCCACTCGGTGTTGGGACGCTGTTCATAGGCCCATTCCAAGGGATCCACAGTGTCCAGTTGGGCCAGCATCGTCTCTAGCGACGCCCGATTGGTGATTGTGAAAGGATGGTCGTACACTGGGTTGATGGCACTGGAATAGAAATAGCACAATTCACGCGTCATCTTATGGCATAAGATGTACCCAAATGCTACATTTAATGTGAAGGACGTAGGTTGGTCATTGAAGATGGCTTCCACGTAGCTGCGTTGACGGGCGAGGTCGGTCAGTCGGAAATTGTACAAGTTCAATATAGGGCGATGACGGTGGAAGCAGTGTCGGATCATGGACCAATGGCGTCGATACATCTCACTCACTGGATGATCTTCGGGTAAGAGATCGCTGGGAACATCCACCGCATCTTCCAGAAAATGTTCGTTGTTCTCAGGCGTATGACTGGAAACAGTAATGCTAGGGACCGGCTCGATATCTAGGCTCTTCTGAGCTGTGGGTATAGGCGGGCTCTCCGTGATCGCATCACCAGTGGCATTCTTCTCCCCGGGTTCATCTTCAGTGGATCTGTCCCTCCTGGGTGCCTCTTTAGTGGAAATTTGTCCCTCATGCCGTGGTGACGGACCATGAATCAAACGCTCATGCCGTTTTAACTGACTGGGTCGTCTGAAGAGTTGATCACATTCTTCGCATGGACGCTTGGGTGGCCCATGAATTGAACGTTCATGGCGCTGTAAATGATCTGGGCGCTGAAACGACAGTGTAGGCCTACATATCGTACAGCTATACCGGGCGGTTCCATCGTGCTTGGTAGCCTCATGGCGGCGCAAGTCGTGCCGGCGAGTGAATGCTTTCGAGCACGCAGTACAAGTGAATATCTTGGTGGTTGACAGAGTGTCTGATGAAACGGCCAGGCCGTTTCCTTTTTATAACAAGCTAGCTGTTGATCTATTTTTAGCACAATCAGTTCAACTGATGTGTATATGTGTGTATAGGCGTGTGTGTATATGTGTGCTTGCGAGTGTGTTTCTTGGATCGGAGCTCTTGGAGCTCAAAGCCTGTGAAGCCCAGAGCTCGGAAGTGACATTTGCATATGACCTCTGTGAGGTCACTTCCGCTTCCGTTCACGTGACCGGAACTGACCTTTGACCCCGGCGCGCGCTGATTTAAAGACTCTACCACCACCACACACACCACCACCGACTCCACCAACACCACCGCCGCACACCACCAACACCACCACCAACACCACCAACGCCACCACCAACGCCACCAACGCCACCACCGGGCGATGACGGGCGTCAACGCCCGGTGGTGGTGGTGGTGGTCAATTCCTAGGAATATCAGAGCTTCTGAGCTATTTCACCAGGGCGTTGAAGCATTGAGAATGGCGTTGGTGGGCGTTGCTACAAGATGACACCTCACACGACGCATTCGCACCGCGGATGGTCCATGTCTACACCAAGTAACAACCTTCACTGCTAAAAAATGCCCACTTTCGCTACTACTCGTACTGATGACGTCACCAATGACGTCACAGATGCTGTGGCTATCCCTCAAATTGGGTCTACACCCCGAGAGCTACAACATGACACCTCCCATGACGCATTCGGACCAAGGATGGTCCATCTCTACACCAAATACCATCCTTCACTGCCCCAAAATGCTCACTTTCGCTACTACTCCTACTGATGACGTCACCAATGACGCCACAGATGCTGTGGACAGCCCTCAAATCGAGGTCTGCACGCCGAAAACTACAAGATGACACCCCACACGACGCATTCGGACTGAGGATGAAGCATCCCTACCCCAAATACCTTCCTTCACTGCCCCAAAATGCACACTTTCGCTACTACTCGTACTGATGACGTCACCAATGACGTCACAGATGCTGTGAACAGCCCCCAAATCGGGGTCTACACCCCGAGAGCTACAAAATGACACCTCCCAGGACGCATTCGGACCAAGGATGGTCCATCTCTACACCAAATACCTTCCTTTCACTGCCCCAAAATACCCACTTTACTTACTACTCGTACTGATGACGTCACCGATGACGTCACAGGTGACGTGAACAGCCCTCAAATCGGGTCTACACCCCGAGAGCTACAAGATGACACCTTCCAGACGCATTCGAACCGTGAATAGCCCATCTCGACCCCAAATACCTTCATGTACTGCCCCAAAATGGCCACTTTACTTACTACAACCAACTGCGCATGCGCAGATTAACGCGACTTGCACTTAAAAACACACCATTCTGACTCTAACCCACACAAGCTTCACTTTGACACCTTCCACGACCCATTCGGACCCATAAGGGTCCATCTCTACCCCAAACACACACCCACATACCCCCCAAAATGCCTGATTTCTCTACTACGGCCAGACTGCGCATGCGCATATTGACGCGACATGCATTTAAAAACACGCCATTCTGACTCTACCCAACACAAGCTTCACATTGATACCTCACACGACCCATTCGAACCGTGAATAGACCATGTCTAACCCAAACACACACCCACATACCCCCCAAAATGCCTACTTACTATAATACGGGCCAGGCTGCGCATGCGCAGACTATTGAACACGGACGAACCATTAGTGTAGTCAAGTGCTCCTCCACGAGAGCTTCAAAATAAGACCTCACTCGACCCCATTGGACCATTAGGGACTCACCTAGACTCCAACATGTCCACCCCGTATGGGCCTATACACCCATAGCCATGCAGTATAGGCCTATGGGCCTACCCATGCCTCGGTGACTTTTTTCAAAAATTTCACTGCATTCATCGGTACCCTATCGTGTTCTTAAATGACGAGACGTGAAAAACAAATCCAAACAACCATACCGCAAATGTATAGGAGTAGGTTTCCCAGTGGGACAAACATCGGTCCTATACCCCCAGTATGGGACTATATGGGTCTATATGGGTCTCGGTGACTTTTTTTCAAAAATTTCACTGATTCGCTCCGGGACACTTCCTATCATGTTTGTCTTGACGAGACTAAGAAAATAAATCCAAACAACCATACCGCAAATGTATAGGAAGCATGCTCTGGTGGACAAACATTGATCCAAGTACCTCCCCCAGTGGCGGACTTAAGGCGGTCTATATGGGGCTATATCGTACTTTTTCAAAAAATTTCACCGATGCGTGCCGGGACACTTCCTATCATGTTCTAAATGACGAGACTAAGAAAACGAGACCCCACAACCCTACCGCAAATGTATAGAAGTACGTTTCCCAGGGGGACAAACATTGATCCTATACCCTCAGTATGGGACTATATGAGGCTATATCGTACTTTTTTCAAAAATTTCACCGATTCGCACGGGGACACTTCCTATCATGTTCTAAATGACGAGACGAGTAAAACAAAACTAAACAACCCAATGAAATGCAAGGTAAAGTAATGTTTCCCCAGGGGGACAAACATTGGTCCTATACCCCCAGTATGGGACTATATGGGTCTATATGGGTCTCGGTGACTTTTTTCAAAAATTTCACCGATTCGCTCCGGGACACTTCCTAGCATGTTTATCTTGACGAGACTAAGAAAACGAGACCCCACAACCTATACCGCAAATGTCGAGAAGTAGGTTTCCCAGGATGGTCCTATAGCCCCCATACCCCATATAGGCATTTTCACGTAATTTAGGATAAAGTCCGTGTTCCGTATTTTTTTCAGGAAAAATTTTACATGCACCCACCCATGCTTGAAATATACTTCACTTTGATACCTCATACAACTCCATCGGCCCATTAGGGGCTCCCCTAGCTCCAAAACGTCTAGCAGGACCCATACAAGGTCCAGTTTTCGACACTAGGTGACCACATCCCGACGAAATGGCCAGTTTTCGACACCGGATGTGCCGCCATCTTGAACATACGTGCCGCCATCTTGCATATGGCCCATAATGTACCGGGTCAAAATACTCGCTTCTGATTGGCTGAGAGCTCTGTGACGGATTTGAAATACTCGCTTCTGATTGGACGAGAGCTCCGCATTGCGTCTGCGCATGCGTAGAATGATATTCCTACCGCACACCCAACCCATCAGATGCCCCTTCACGAATGCTTCGCTTTGATACCTCACTCGACCCCATTGGACCATTAGGGGCTCCCCTAGCTCCAAAACGTCTATTTCCATTCGGCCACCGCGCATGCGCAGAATGCCGATACTTCAACCCCACACCCAGCCCATCAGATGCCCCTTCACGAATGCTTCACTTTGATACCTCACTCGATCCCATTGGACCATTAGGGGCTCCCCTAGCTCCAACACGTCTATTTTCATACCCTTGGGCCACCGCGCATGCGCAGAAATCCGATATTTCAATCCCACACCCAGCCCATTAGATGCCCCTTCACGAATGCTTCACTTTGATACCTCATATGACTCCATTGGACCATTTGTGGCTCCCCTAGCTCCAAAACGGCTATTTCCATACCCTTGGGCCACACGAGTTGTCTCCCTTGCGTCAGTGTGTGCAGATGGCACTATGGTTAGGATCGACGCCGTGATGTTGAAAGGGCGTCCCCACACCATCCTGGAGCCGCCATTTTGTTTGTTGATTTCTTGCGGAGATACACGGGACAATAAACGCTCGACCCTAGGGTGGTACAGATGCTAGACTGATCCTATTAACATGGTACAACACCTATAGATTATGTTTATTATTATTATATGGCTTAGAGGTGTTTTTGAGGGTAATGTGAGGGTTTTTTCTCCCCGTGACAAAATGGGCTCTGTAATCAGTAATATATACAATTAAAATTAATTAATTTTATTTATTTATTTATTTATTCTGTGAAAACACCCATGACATGACTGAAAAGAGCCTCGCTCGGCCCCATCGGACCATGCAGCGTATTTCAAGTCCAGGAACTACTTTTTCTCCGCGGAAGCTTTCTTCCGCGACCGCATCACCACCAGACCGCATCACCGCGGAGGAATACAAAGGTTACAGGTTGCCGGAACTATAGTCACCCAGAGTTACCTCCCCTAGATTGGAGCTCTCTTGTGCTGGAGGTAGTTTTCCCCCAACGATCACATGATCGTCACGTGATCAAGTTCCGCCCCAAATACGCCCCAGGGGGAACACAAAAGCAGGTCAATAAGCTCTGTAATCACCTTTATATACTACTATCCCTCTATAGCCTTGTGTTCACGTTGTGTTCATTCCCTGGTACGAGTTTGAGTTTGTCCTTCACGGTTGGTTGATGAGAGTAATGAGGGCAGCCCGCTGTATGGTGGCGGGTTGGATAGCGATCCGCTGGACGGGTGCTGCCAGGTGTGGACTTGAATGGCATGAAGGTCAATGGCTCAGACTCTGATTTTGTGGTGACCCCTCGCCGGGTAACCGGTGGGTCGTCAACCGGCTATCTTCGGGGGTTTGAGCTTTTAAGTCTACGAACAGGTAGCCGTACGGATGACTCGTCGCGACTTGAAACGCCTGCATGAGATGGTCGATGTTCTGATGATAAATTTGACTATCAAACACACAGATTGGCGCTGTCGACGATGGAATTGGAGAACAACACGAACTATTGGCAGTTCTAGGCAATATCTCTGGATTGGAGCGATATGCAAGAGGCCTTCCCTTGAGGAAAGAGATTCTGGGTGAAACAGATGACGGACAGATTCCGATGATGTGATCGTTTGGTAAACAAGTCGGGGATATTTGAATTGTCCTTGGCCGCACCCATCAGATAATCAATATACAGGCGTCTAGTCCGTCATTCAATATTTAGCCGTCGTCCATTAAACAATTTCCGTGTCTATAATCCAAATACCTAATTCATACAATAACATTAGCACCAAATTAAAAGGATAAATCATAGTATACATGAAACTAGGCTAATATTCTGCAGGAGAGAAGCAATCATCAGTTTTCAATGATGTCAGCAAGACATAACAAGTCCGTATTGCTGCTCAGTATTCTTAATCCATAAGATATACGTTGTAAAGTCGTTATCTAGAGTATAATGTATCTCAGTTACGCTTTGATTGTGCCTGTTCATTTGAACACTATGAGGATCTTGAAAGACGTAGGTTTATACGGCCCAAAGCCCCGGGTTAAGCGGAATTAGACACAGGTTATGAAACGTACCGCCATAGATCTTGCACGCTACGCTACGCTATCAGTTTACTATATGTATCACCAAATTTTAGAAACTTCGAGTGGAGGCGCTTGATGATATAACCCTGTTTTACAAATTTCTGCAATAATGTTTTCTGACGTTGATTAAAATCGTCACATTTAACACAAGATTTAGCAAATGCTACTAGGCGAGATATGTATACGCCATATGCAGGTCCCTCTGGTATAGTACTGTCTAGATAGGGATAGTTTACGATGTCGAAATTGCAATCATCTCTATTGTCGTAAAGTCGACAAGAGAGAAGGCCCGCTTCATTTTTTAGCCCACCATCCGTCGTCCGTCGTCCGTCCGTCCGTCGTCCGTCCGTCCGTAATCAATTCTTGTTATCGCGATTTCTCAGGAACTACTACACGGATTTTTCTAAGATTTGGTACACAGGTTCCCCTTGGAGTCTAGTTGTGCAAGCTACCTTTTCTGGTTCGATTCGAAAATCCAATATGGCCACCAGGCGGCCATCTTGGATTTCTCCATGAAAATTTATCGTGATTTCTCAGGAAGTACTGCATGGATCTTTCTCAAATTTGGTACACAGGTTCACCTTGGGGTCTAGTTGTGCAAGATACCTTTTCTGGTCCGATTGAAAAATCCAATATGGCCACCAGGCTACCATCTTGGATTTCTCCAGGAAAATTTGTTATCGCGATTTCGCAGGAACTACTGCATGGATCTTTCTCAAATTTAGTACACTGGTTCCCCTTGGAGTCCAGTTGTGCAAGATACCTTTTCTGGTTCGAATCGAAAATCCAATATGGCCACCAGGCGGCCATCTTGGATTTCCCCATGTAACTTTATCGTGATTTCTCAGGAAGTACTGCATGGATCTTTCTCAAATTTGGTACACAGGTTCTCCTTGGGGTCTAGTTGTGCAATATACCTCTTTCGGTCCGATTGGAAAATCCAATATGGCCGCCAGGCGGCCATCTTGAATTTCCTCATGAAATTTTGTTATACTAAATTCTCAGGAAATTACTGGATGGATCTTTCTCAAATTGGTACACAGGTTTCCCTTGGGGTCCAGTTGTAGAAGATAACATTTTTGGTCCGTTTCAAAAATCCAGTATAGCCGCATCTTGAATTTCCCCATGACACTTTGTTGTCGTGAAATCTCAGGAAATTACTGCATTGATCTTTCTCAAATTTAGTACACAGGTTCCCCTTGTGATCCATTTGTGCAAGATACCTTTTTTGGTTCGATTCGAAAATCCAATATGGCCACCAGGTGACCATTTTGAATTTCCCCATGAAATTTCGTTGTCGTGAATTCTCAGGAACTACAGCATGGATCTTTTTCAAATTTGGAACACAGGTTCCCCTGATGGTCTAGTTGTGCAAGTTACCTTTTTTGGTCCGATTCCAAAATCCAATATGGCCGTCAGGTGGCTATCTTGAATTTCCCTTGAAGTATTGTTATTGTGAATTCTCAGGAACTACTTCATGGATCTTTCTGAAATTTGGTACACAGGTCCCACATGGGGCCTAGTTGTGCAAGATATCTTTTTCGGTACGATTCGAAAATCCAAGTTACGCTTCAAATTAATAAGGTATTCCCTAGTTGTGATGTTGCATCACAAGATCAAACGGTGGATCAAACATTTGGGCATATTCTATATATTCAGTATAGAGAATATCCACATCTTCACCTTCTATATCAAGGAGTTCAAATGATTCCGAATTAAAATGAATTTCTTCAAATTTTAAATCAGTTTACTTTAGTCCATGCCGTTGCAAGTGAACTGCCCCACCGTTTTGTCTGCCGACAGATCGGCTACACGAAGGGATGTCACTCTTGGGACGCAATGTCACAACTCGACAAATGTAGACTATTGCGTGTTTCGATCCAAAGAGATAATCAGGATTCAGACACTTTCAAAGTTTCAACATTACTGCACGGACCGGATCCGTTCAGCATCAAGTTTACCATCTTACTATTTTCGAGCATGGTATCTTAAAAGAGATATCTCAGACTAGCCCAGTAAACAGACAGAATTAGCATTCGTTCCTAATTATAAAATCTTAGGTACGTATATTTCATAGCTCATGCCAGTAGTATATAAAGGTGAAATTGGCGCACTTTTTCGGGGTACCCGAAAAAGAGCGCCAATCGGGAACCCTCCAAATAAGGTAGAATTTACTTTTATGACATGCAAGAGTGTGAACATGATAGGACATGTACTGAAGTGTGACGTCATGTATGACGTCACTTCCGGGGTACCCGAAAAAGAGCGCTGATCGGGAACCCTCCAAATAAGGTAGAATTTACTTTTATGACATGCAGGAGTGTGAACATGATAGGACATGTACTGAAGTGTGACGTCATGTATGACGTCACTTCCGGTCTCCGTAAATCGGCCGTGTGTATTCCTCCGCGGTGATGCGGTCTGGTGGTGATGCGGTCTGCCTCCGCGGACAGAAAGTAGTCCCAAATTCTCCGGCATTCTCTGGCAATCTTCAGGGGCGAGAGGGGTCCCTATTGTGCCGATTGGGTCGTATGAGGTATCAATGTGAAGCATTCGTGAAGGGGCATCTGATGGGGTGGGCGTGGTGTTGAAATACGTCATTCTGCGCATGCGCGGTAGCCAAAGGGTATGGAAATAGACCTTTTGGGATCTAGGGGAGCCCCTAATGGTCCGATGGAGTCGTATGAGGTATCAATGTGAAGCCTATGTGAGGGGGCATCTGACTGGACTAGTGGCCTGAGCGTTGTCACCATTCTACGCATGCGCGGTGGCCAAAGGGTATGAAAATAGACGTTTTGGGATCTAGGGGGGAGCCCCTAATGGGCCGATGGAGTTGTATGAGGTATCAATGTGAAGCCTATGTGAAGGGGCATCCAGTCACGGGTGGGTGCATGTAAAACTTTCGCCAGAAAAAAAGCGGAACACGGACTTTACTCCTAAAATCGGGGAAAACACCTATCAACCCTAGCCAAAAGGGCTAATATTGGTCCCCGAGCTTAACGGGGCTTGCCTATCAATAGAGTTATCTCCCCCTAGTTCCAGGGTGGGTGTATGTAAAATTTTTCCTGAAAAAAATACGGAACACGGACTTTATCCTAAATTACGGGAAAATACCTATATGGGGTATGGGGGGGTATAGGACCATCCTGGGAAACCTACTTCTCGACATTTGCGGTATAGGTTATGGGATCTCGTTTTCTTAGTCTCGTCAAGACAAACATGATAGGAAGTGTCGCGGAGCGAATCGTTGAAATTTTTGGAAAAAGTTCAGGGAGACCCATATAGTCCCATACTAGGGGTATAGGACCAATGTTTGTCCCACTGGGAAACCTACTTCTAGACATTTGCGGTGTGGTTGTTTGGATTTGTTTTCTTAGTCTCGTCAAGACAAACATGATAGGAAGTGTCCCGGCACGAAACGGTGAAATTTTTGAAAAAAGTTCGAGGTCTGTATATAGCCCCATATAGACCCATATACGGGTTATGGGGGTATAGGTCCAATGTTTGTCCCACTGCGAAACCTACTTCTATACATTTGCGGTATGGTTGTTTGGATTTGTTTTCTTAGTCTCGTCTAGACAAACATGATAGGAAGTGTCCCGGCATGAAACGGTGAATTTTTTGGAAAAAGTGACCGAGGACTGTATATAGGCCTATAGGTTGGCTATGGGGGTATAGGTTCCACCTGGGAAATTCACAAACGTTCATTGTGATATGGGTTGTTTGGTCTTGTTTTTCACGTCTCGTCATTTAGAACACGATGGGAAGGGTCCCGGAGCGAAACGGTGAAATTTTTGGAAAAGTTCACCGAGGCCTGGGTAAGCCCATAGGCCTATGGGGTATCGGCCCATACGGGGTGGACGTTTTTGGGTCTAGGTGAGCCCCTAATGATCCTATGGTGTCGTATGAGGTCTTATTTTGAAGCTGTCGTGGAGGAGCATCCGACTGGACTATTCAATATTCTGCGCATGCGCAGTCTGGCCCGTAATATAGAAAGCAGGCATTTTGGGGGGTATGTGGGTGTGTGTTTGGGGTAGAGATGCACCGCTATGGGTCCGAATGGGTCGTGGAAGGTGTCAAAGTGAAGCTTGTGTGGGGTAGGGTCAGAATGGTGTGATTTTAAATGCAAGTCGCGTCAATCTGCGCATCCGCAGTTGGTTGTAGTAAGTAAAGTGGACATTTTGGGGCAGTGAAGGAAGGTATTTGGTGTAGAGAGGGACCATCCTTGGTCCGAATGCGTCGTGTGAGGTGTCATTTTGTAGCTCTTGGGGTGTAGACCCCGATTTGAGGGGTGTTCACGTCATCTGTGACGTCATTGGTGACGTCATCAGTACGAGTAGTAGCCAAAGTGGACATTTTGGGGCAGTGAAAGGAAGGTATTTGGTGTAGAGAGGGACCATCCTTGGTCCGAATGCGTCGTATGAGGTGTCATATTGTAGCAACGCCCGCCAACGCCAAGTTTAACGCTTCAACGCCCTGGTGAAATAGCTCAGAAGTTCTGATTTTCTAGATATTCCATGGAATTGTCACTAATTCTTCGAAATGCAGTGACGCCCGTCAACGCTTGTAGTTACGCCTTAACGCTCTAACATAACGCCTTGAGACCATGATATAGACCGGAGAGAGAACAACAACAACAACAAGGATGACACATGAGAGAACAACAACAACAAGAAGTTTTTCATATAGTTTATTTTCCCCAATGTTACATCATACCCACGCTGGGGGAGCCGCGTTGGGTATGTTTACAACTCAAAAAGACTCTTGCCCAATCAGAGGCCACCATTTGCATCTGTCATATTCGTTCCTGTCCGTTAGATGTATTCTTGTCCAATCAGAAGTCGCCATTTCAGAAAGTTCCATCTTCGACCATGTTCGCCCTGAACCGTGTCGGGGTCGCCTTTCATTTCAAGCGGTAGTAAGGTATACTGTTCATAGATCGCCATGGCTGTTTTCCTGATGCGGGGGCGCATTTGGGTGTACGTCTGTTGTAAATTATCCTCTCCGGCATCCTCGATCGCTGCAGCGTAAGTATTGATAGCTGCTGTCACAATACGATCCCAGAAGGTAGGTTCTGCCTCACTTTCCACGGACGTATGCTGACTATCTGAGGTCAAGCTCTCCGTATCACTAGATAGACTCTCAGCAATCTCTGTTTCGGTATCAGTCGATACACTCTCAGCAGTCTCTATATCAGCATCCGCCTCAACGGACTCCTCGGAGTCTTCAATCCCATGTATATTTTTCTGGTGTCGCATCATATCGTAATGTCTGGTGAACGTGCGTTCGCACTCAGAGCAAGTATAACCCATGTTTACGGTTGAACGTCGACTGTGCGTGTTTTTGGAAATACGCTCGCTTTTATAGACAGTAGCGCCCATCAACGCTTAGCTTAACGCTTCAACGCCCTGGTGAATTAGCTCAGAAGCTCTGATTCCATGGAATTGACACCAATTCATCGAAATGCAGCGACGCACGTCAACGCCCGTCGTTACGCCTTAACGCCCGTCTCAACGCCTTAACACACTTTCTTAACGCTTTAACGTCGTTTGATGATGCGTTCGAACAAATGTTTCTTTTGTGCTATTGCTCTGACATACGCCGCTTTCCAGTTCATGCCCGAGGTTTTCAACATCGACGCTGTTCTTTCAATTTCCATATGGACTGGGTCCTTATCCAACAATTTGATATGGGTCAGTAAGTCGGCATACCGCTGACGTAAAGCCCGTCGTAGTCTGGGTGCCAATCTATTATGGGCTAAAATTGCGGCTTCCTCTTTCGAATACCCTTTGCGTTGAAACTTGTTTTCTGTGACCTCCAACATCTCGCCCATCTCGGCGTCCATACTTTCCTTGAACAAATCCTTCCATAGCCTCGAGTTCACATTATGTTCTTCAACCTCGGGTTGGGTGATATTCCAGGACTGGTGGTATGAAGGAGGGCCGCTGTACGGGGGTGGGTTGCTGCTTCACCAAATGTGGACTCGGTGGATGGTGTAGGGGCTGTGGTGATCCCTCGCCGCGTAGCAGGTGGGTCGTCAGCCGGCGATCTTCGGGGGTATGGGCTTTTAAATCTACGAACAGGTAGCCGTACGGACGACTTGTCGCTTCTTGAAACGCCTGCATGAAATGGTCGATGTTCCGAGGATAAGTTCGACTACCAAACACACGAATTTGTGCTCTGTCGATGGGGTTGGAGAACAACACAAAGTATTGGCAGTTCAAGGCAATATCTCTGGACGCTTTCCCTTGAGGAAAGAGATTTTGGGTCAAATCGATGACGGACAGATTGCGATGATGGGACCGTTTGGTGAATAGGTCGGCGATTTTCGAATTGTCCTTGGCCGCACTCATCAGATCATCTAGCACTACCACGTTGGTCTGCTCGGGGTCAAAGTAATACGGTTCGTCTATGTCGTGAGGAATCCCTGGGACGAAACTCACATTCTGTAATCGCGTAGTTTCGTAGGCGGGCTGCCATTGGCTATAACACCGAACAACACGTGTCGGAGCTGGGGTTGCCACACCTTCCTCTAAGAACTTCATTACCCAGGACGTCTTTCCACATGCCGTAGGGCCGCTCACCGTCATCGTATAGGGATGCTCTACTGCACTTGTTGGACTTATAGTGGGACTCGGCGGTGTCTCTTGGTTGTGTTTGCCTTGAATGTGCCTGAGCATACTATCGCGACGAGAGAAGGTTCTCTGACAGAACGTACACGTACACGACATGTTGATCTGTCGACCAATACATAAGGACTGATGAGGGACACATGTTCATTCTTATATGTACAGACACCACCACCAACACCACCACCACACACTACCACACACACACACACACACACACCCACCATCACCACCAGCACCACTACCGCCACCACCGGGCGTTAACGGGCGTCAACGCCCGGTGGTGGTGGTGGGAACTACCGTGTGGCAGAGCTCTTGGATCGGAGCTCTTGGAGCTCAAAGCCTGTGGAGCTCAGATCTCGGAAGTGACATTTGCATACGATCTCTGTGAGGTCACTTCCGCTTCCGTTCACGTGAATTTAAAACCACGCCATTCTGACTCTACCCCACACAAGCTTCACTTTGACACCTTCCACGACCCATTCGGACCCATAGCGGTGCATCTCTACCCCAAACACACACCCACATACCCCCCAAAATGCCTGCTTTCTATACCACGGGCCAGACTGCGCATGGCAGAATATTGAAAACGGACGAACTATTAGTCCAGTCGGCTGCTCCTCCACGACAGCTTCAAAATAAGACCTCATACGACACCATAGGATCATTAGGGGCTCACCTAGACCCAAAAACGTCCACCCCGTATGGGCCTATACCCCATAGCCATGCAGTATAGGCCTATGGGCTTACCCAGTCCTCGGTGAACTTTTTCCAAAAATTTCACCGTTTCGCTCCGGGACCCTTCCCATAGTGTTCTAAATGACGAGACGAGAAAAACAAGACCCCACAACCCATATCACAATGAACGTGCGTGAATTTCCCAGGTTGAACCTATATCCCCATAGCCAGTATGGAGCTATATGGGCTATATGGTACTTTTCCAAAAATTTCACCGTTTCGCTCCTGGACCCTTCCCATCGTGTTCTAAATGGCGAGACGTGAAAAACAAGACCAAACAACCCATGTCACAATGAACGTGTGTGAATTTCCCAGGTTGGTCCTATACCCCTCACAGCCAGCCTATAGGTCTATATACAGACCTCGGTGACTTTTCCCAAAAATTTCACCGCTTCGCTCCGGGAACCCTCCCATCGTGTTTTTCTTGGTGAGACGAGAAAAACGAGACCCCACAACCCGTAGTAAAGCCCACGAAAAAAAATGACCATCCCCATACCCCATACAGGCATTTTCCCTTATATTGTATAATACAGACCCCTATTGTAGGGGTAAAGTCCGAGTTCCGCTTTTTATATTTTCGGAAAACAATCCTAATTTTACATGCACCCACCCTATTGACTTGATAGACAGGCCCCGATCAGCCCGGGGACCGATATTAGCCCTTTTGGCTAGGGTTGATAGGGGTTTTCCCCTATTTTAGGGGTACAGTCCGTATTCCGCTTTTTATAGTTTCGGGAAAAAATCCTACTTTTACATGCAGCCACCCCATTGACTTGATAGGCAGGTCCCAATAAGCCCGGGGACCGATATTAGCCCTTTTGTCTAGGGTTGATAGGTGTTTTCCCCTATTTTAGAGGTAAAGTTCGTGTTCCGCTTTTTATAGTTTCGGAAAAAAATCCTAATTTTACATGCAACCACCCATGACTGGATGCCCCTTCACGAATGCTTCACTTTGATACCTCACTCGACCCAATCGGACCATGCAGCGTATTCGAAGTCTGGGGACTGCTTTTTCTCCGCGGAAGCTTTTTCGCGCGACCGCATCACCGCCAGACCGCATCACCGCGGAAGAATAACCGTGATGACGTCATCAGTTTATGTGTACTTTCCGGATGTTGAAAAGGTCCCACCAAGAGCTCTGCCACATACCCCACCCGTCGAGAGCCTCACAAAGTTCCCCCTTCAATTTTACCCGGGGGAACAAATAAGTAGGTCAATGTGAGTTTAAATGCCGTTTATATACTACTTGGGTCATTTCTGTTCTTTTCTGTTGAGATGTCTGATTTTCATTCTGCCTCTTCAAGTCAGATTGAATTCAGTGAGAAGTCTGTAAAATCTGTAAATTGGCTGCGAAGATCTGTGTATGTGTTGTTGAATGGAGCGGCATATATAAATGACTGAATGCTGGAAAATCCGGCCTCCGGTGCACGAGAGGCGGTCAAATATGATGGATAACAAATCGGCTCATTATCCGCTGATTGGAAATTATCAGCCCCAATCAATTCGGTTTTCGTGCCAACCATTCTACATCTTTAGCTGTTCTATCACTATACGAGAAACTAATAGCAGCCAAAGAATAAAAAAACTACAGCATCACGACATTTATAGACCTGTCTAAAGCCTTCGACACTGTGAATCACGATATACTGCTGCCCAAATTGGCTTACTATGGCTTCAGGGGTATATCCAATAAATGGTTCCACAGCTACCTTTCCGCCCGCTCACAATGCGTGTCGTACAATAGTAGTAGCGTCTACCCTGTTTGAGCCCCCTTTCACCCGGATGTAAAAATGACGTCACTTCCGGTTGGGATGAAAGAGGCGTTTTCATTGGACAGGGTGGATCCAAGATGGCGGCGGCCGTTGTGGTGGGTCCAAGATGGCGGCGTTCTGTGGGTCCAAGATGTCGGCGTTCTGTGGGTCCAAGATGGCGGCCTGCCGCCATTGTATCCCACACTGGTGGGTCCAAGATGGCGGCGTTCTGTGGGTCTAAGATGGCGGGGTTCTGTGGGTCGAAGATGGCGGCCTGCCGCCATTGTATCCCACACTGGTGGGTCCAAGATGGCGGCGTTCTGTGGGTCCAAGATGGCGGCCTGCCGCCATTGTATCCCACACTGGTGGGTTCAAGATGGCGGCATGTAGAAAAACGTATAAAAGGAGGAGATTTTTAGTGGTTTGGTGTATTCATTGCACTACCCTACCTGCCTGCTTCACCTACCTGCCTGCCTGCCAGCCTGCCAGCCTGCCTGCCTGACCAGCCTGCCTGTATGAGACGTGGAGAAGCTTTTCATTTTACCAGTGCAATTTCACCAGCCTATTTCACCGTAGCAGCTACTGACCAGCCTGAGCCCACAGTGATGGAGTCACCCCAGCGAGTTAAGCTTCAACAGTACCGTGTTCGTCTCATTGATGAGATGCAGCATGTGGCCGAACTATGTGATCTGCTTATGGAGGAAAACATACTCCTGAAACACGGTGTCGAAGATATCATGGCGGAGAAAACCACTTCACGACAAAACAGAGCCCTCAGCGATGATCTACTGCGCTGTGGCCCCTATGCATTTCTAGCCTTCGTGGAGGCGCTGAAGAACACGGGAAATGAAGAACTAGCAGATCTACTTCAAGCCCAGGATTCAGAACATGATGATATCTTAGTCATGGACATCACCGACCAGCGTACAGCTACCAAACTTCAAGAAGTAGCAGATGTACTTGAAGCCCAAGAGCGTACAGCTAGCAAACGTACGCACCCAGAGTCTGGTGTACCTGCCAAACGCGGTGCCGACCCAAACGGCCCCGTCTAACACTTTTAGAAATACCTGAGCAAGTGCTTCAGCCAGTGCCCCAGCAAGTGCTTGAGTCAGCGAAAGAAGAGGTGCAACTTCCTATGTCTGTGCAGGAGATCAATGACATTATCCAGCAGGCCTACCAGGCAGCCCACACGAACACTTGGGAGCTCTCACCCTATTTAACTGTGAGTGTCAAAGACGAGGAAGTGCATTTTAACGCACCGGCCTTTAGCGACAGACCAGCTAAGCATATCGCCTTGACGTTCGACACCTGGCTAAAACTACAGGCCATTGATTACGCCGTCGATGCGGTTATTCGCGACCAGGGGAGTGACGAAGCGAAATTTTATGTGGGTGACGACATCTTTGTCAGCTGTGCTACATTCAACGACATGCTCCTGGTGCATATACGGAAATGGAAAATGAGATCAGATACGCAAGAGCGTATTCCTTGTCCTCAGGGCGTCACCGTGAAAATAATGGCGTAGCGGAAGCTGCAGAGTCTCACAGCTGTAATTCATGAAGCCTTGTCTCACCAGGTGTCTCAGTATATTTGTAACAAGTACATCGACACATTCCTGGATCATCTCAGACCCCGCATTCGACACTTGCGTATCCAGCAATGTGCAGGCTGTGTGAACAAGGACGGTGTCTTCAACACGCATACGTGTGTGGACAATAGTATACCATCAGACGCGATCATCACTGAGGCACTACAGGCCGTGACCGAGGAGCAAATTGCCCTGGCATTGGAAGCTGCCTGTCCACCCAGAATTCCACGTGAACAGATTGCTACCTACATCTACGTGCACCAGGGGCGGAAAGACGATGATGAGTTCAAACAAGTCTTGTTGCATCACTATTGAACATTTCAAATCTTGTGTTGCAATGAAAACATTCAGACATTACCGTATTCCTACATTCTATGTTCATTCTACGTTCATTGAAGCGCCTTCATAGCGTATAATTGTATTAAAATTCAATACCCTGAGTCTACTGTGGTGAAAACGTTCATTCTATTGTGTTAATAAAAATAGTAGAAAATTCAAAATGGGTGTTAGTGTTCATTCTTTGCAAAGATAATTGTATTAAAAAAATTCAACACTAAGAGTCTATTGTGGCGAAGACCTTAGGTTTTTCATAGGGGTGATGGGAGCTGGTGTTTTTTGTGCTTTCAGTTAGAAGTTCTCTTTCGAAAAGATTGGGTGGCCCTGAAAAGGGACTTTGAAAAGTGTTATCACACTTTTTTTTTACGAGCGGTAGATTTTCTTCACCCCAGACACCCACGTCCTACACACGGGACACTTGATCTTTAAATGCAGTTCGTCCGTCTCACTGCAGTGGCACGTCCCCCCTTAATCCATTCCTATCTCTATAACATTACAGCCCGAATGATCACGGACTTTCACGAAGGTAGGGATGGAATAAAAACTATAACGTATACGGGTACGGATAGAGAGAGGCAAAAAAAACCTATAACGTGTACGGCTACGGACTAGGGGTTTAATACACACTACCGAGTGATCACGGACTTTCACGAAGGGAAAAAATAGACCACAACGTGCATCCCCTTCGATATATACAGGCCTGCCTTGTCGGTGTTTTTGTCATTCACCACCATGGCAGCGCACGGAGCACTTGGGGAGCTTGCCTTGTTCCAACTCACGCCTCACTTCACCCTGATCGTCTATGACCATCAACTGCAGCTCATCGAAGAACATCCCCGAGAGGTGAAGCTATGTTTAACCCTAGCAGGATGGACTCTATTGACACGGTTGTTAGAGGGAAAAGAGCCCGAAGTCGATTTCATGCACGTGGGAGTCGGTGTCTACCTACGAAGTGGTAGAGATGATTCTTTTTTTCCCCGGTTAGAAAAGCGTGGTGGTTCCTCTATCATACTCCGCCCGGCATTATGGCAGGCGCTGAAAGCTATTATCACCGACGTCCACGACGTACTGCACCCCGAGGCGAACTCTGTAGCCACCCGCACTCTTACACCGGACTGCACCCTATTGTTGTATGCCCAACGAGTGGAGCTCATCGATGACGACAGTAGGTGTTGGTGTACGTCTGAACCAGCGCGTGTCTCTTTGTCACCGGAAGGCTGGACTACCTTGAAACGGGTGCTGTTGGGTGACCTGGATGGTGATAGCATTCACCTGTGTGACGACGTCTACAGTTTCCGCGGTCCCTATTTTGCTCGACTCCTCTGTCTGAAGCGAGGTGGTTTTACTCTGGACCCTGATCTATGGACAGCCTTGGAAAAAGTAATCCCCATGGTCGATGAAGTACTATATCTATAGGGTACACACAGGCTAGAGTGTCAGTGTCTACTCATGAAGCGAACACACCACAGCGCAACCCGGATAGGCACCCAGATGAGGGGCACCCGAAAGGGAATGAGAAAAGGTGGGCGGCAGGAATCCACGTGGCGTACCACTGTGAACAAGGTGTTAACAGATTTGTATTACAACTCTACCAGTCCAGCCGATTATAGCGCTGTGGGAGCGCTCGCTCGAGCTGCACATTCCCAAGGCATCAGTCGAACTGAAGTTCGAGAATGGTTAAAAACCCAAGACACTTATAGTTTACATCGAGCAGCCCGACGACATTTTCGCCGTAACCGAGTCATCGTAGGAGGCGTAGACGCACAATGGCAGGCTGATTTGGTCGATATGAGTCGATTTGCACCCCACAATGATGGACATCGATACATGTTGACCTGTATCGATATTTTATCCAAGTACGCATGGGTATTGCCGATCCGGACCAAAACAGGAGAGAATCTGGTACGAGCGTTCCAGCAGATTTTCAAGGCGGGACGCAAACCCCTCTATTTGCAAACGGATGAAGGCACAGAATTTCTCAACCGTCACTTTCAAGCCTTTCTTAAGAAACAGAAGGTGTTTTTCTTCCATACGTACAACGAGACCAAAGCCTCTGTCGTGGAACGATTCAATCGCACCTTCAAAGGACGAATGTACAAGTATTTTACCGCCAAAAACACCCGACGGTACATCGATGTACTACCTCAACTGGTCCAAGGGTACAATCGAGCCTATCATCGCAGTATCCAGTGAGCTCCCCTCGATGTGACAGAACGCAACGAACATCAAGTGCGCCGTACGCTGTACTCGATAGACCCCAGTCCACTCACGTCACCCCGTTACAAACGCGGAGATGTGGTACAGATCAGTAAAGTCAAAGGGCAATTTGAGAAAAGTTACTTGCCCAACTGGAGTGACGAGCACTTTGTCATCGTTCGCCATAAGCCTCGACAGCCACACGTCTATCAACTGGAAGATCTACAAGGAGAAACACTGCAAGGCACGTTTTACGAGGCGGAATTACAACCCGTAGTGAAAACACGGAAAGACTACTACACGGTGGAAAAGATTTTGAAAACGGAACGTCGACGTGGCATACCCTATCATTTCGTCAAATGGCAAGGTTGGCCCAGTTCGTTTAATTCCTGGGTGTCAGGCCGTGACATGAAACGACTATAAATTCTACCTCACATCGCCTACACCCTTCAGTGTAGGGTTGTACCATGGATAGTGCACATCTACCCTTACTGTTACGGACTCGAAAAGGACAAGTCGGTACTGTGGTGTGTCTAGTAGTGCTTCTGGGTACCTTATTTGGAGGAGTCTTCTACGATTTGGCGTACCTGATATCCTGTTTCAACACCATTCGTCCAAGTGCTGCTCCACCGGGGTCTCAACGTCAAGTGCAATCACCCAACACCACCACCACCACCACCACCACTTCCACCACCACCACTACTCTCTCTCCTACGACGCGGCGATCACCACAGTCCCAGTCCACGACGCGGTCTAGTCCTCTTTTCATCCGCCAGCCCGCCGTATCAACCCTGAGACTACGGACCCTATCACCACACACACTCAGCCCTACGACGCGGTCTAGTCCTACTACTCCTCCACCTCTTTTCACCCGCCAGCCTCCCGTATCTACCCTCAGAAGCGACGAACCTTCCACCCGATCACGACCACCACCCAGTACACCTACCACGACGCTAAAAACACTTAGAGTGGGATCCGGTGAATCACGTTTACCACGGCAACGGTACCCTTTCGACTACGAGCCCCGGTGGGATCCACGTCGACGTGCTGTCTGAACCCACAAATCACCCCATAAAACGGCGCTATGGATCCCCGGTGGCAGCATCCTTTCACGTGTCTCATCGCTGGGCCGACGGGGTCGGGAAAAACACACTTCGTTCAACGCCTGATCCAACACGGGTCAACCCTCATTTCACCGCCCGTGGCTCGCATCCTGTGGTGTTATGGAGCTTGGCAACCGGCGTACGAGGAACTGGCAGGTCTCCCTGGACTCACCATAGTGGAAGGATTACCTCCCGAGGATACGCCAGAAGACACCTTGGTCGTGGTAGACGATCTCATGACCGAAACGGACAGTCGAATCACCCGTCTCTTTACCAAAGGAAGCCATCATCGTCGGTTGAGCATCATCTACATCGTGCAGAATCTCTTCAGTAAGAACAAAGAGCACAGGAACATTAGTTTGAATGCTCAGTATGTGGTGTTATTCAAAACCCCCAGAGACGCATCCCAAATTATGCACCTGGCAAAACAGATGTACCCTAAAAACACGGCCTTTGTACGGGAAGCCTTTGAAGATGCCACCCAAGGGGCTCACGGGTATCTACTCATCGACTTGAAACAAGACACACCCTCGGCACTTCGATTGCGCACCCACATTTTTCCCGGGGAGTTGCAGACGGTGTACACACCCAAATAAAAGAAGAAGACAATCCACTCTAGCATTCACTTCCTCATCATGTCTGCACGGATACGCAAGCACGCGCCGGCCCTCCGCGTATTACGCAGCGCGCCACCGGAGGTGGGCCGGGCCCTGGTGCGCGGCGCGGACCCAGACTTGGTACGGTGTTTGTGTGAAGTGGCGCATAATTTGTTAAAAGGCAATGTTCCTCTCAGTCCTCTGCAGAAAGGGAAATTGCAACGGCACAAGGCGGGTCTCCGAACGCTGGTGAAGAAGACGGGCAGTGTTAAGAAAAAGAAACAGGTGTTACAACGAGGTGGATTTCTCGGCGCACTCCTCGCACCCTTAGCCGCTACCGTACTGGGACCGTTACTAGGCTCCATCTTGGGACGCTAACGTCATGGAACATACGAAAAAAATGATGCTGGTGGAACCTCGACTGTTACAGAGTTTGCAATCACCCTATCCCGTCCCTGCCACGGTGCAACAACTCCAGTCTCTGGACGAAGAGATGAATAGTATACTCCAACGTCGACTACCCGATCACGAGAAAATTCAACTCTACCATCACACGCTGAACCGGTACAAGACGTTTATGGATTAATATAGGGGTAGTACACC